>CAUJNA010000369.1:1062500-1092500 GCA_963377175.1 Effrenium voratum | reverse complement strand
CTTATCGGTGCTACCGTGACACTTTTAACAAGTGTTGGCGGATTTTCCACAAAAGTGGATGGAGTATGAGCAGGTCTTGGGGGCCAAGCGGGAATGAGTCAACGCCAGTGGAATCGGTTGTGCAAGGCGCCTGGGAGAGGCACAAAATGTTTCACCCAAACTGCCAGTGCCCGTTCGACTTCAAGAATGTCGTGGCATGAGAGTGGTCTACAATAAGAAAGCCATAAAACAAATAAATGTTTCGAAGAAGTTCCCGGGTCTGTTTTCCATTTGGCTGCCGTTCAGCAGGGTCTTTGGGGAAGGCTTCCAGCTTGGTTTTCCAATTGGCTACCTTCGCTTCAAAAAATTAATTTGAATTGCTTCCACTTGGCTGCCTGCTCTTTTCATCTAAGGCTGTTTTCGTGGAACACTTGCAATTGGATGTTGCCATTGGCCGCTTGACTGTGCCTTGAAAACTGCTTTTAAGGAAAGCTTTCGATTTAATTTCCCAGTTGGCCGCCTTGACTTTGCTTCCATGATTAGATTTACCAGTTTGCTGCCTCCGTTTCCACTTGGCTGCCCGCACGTTTTCATCTAGGCTGCTTCCGGGGCAAATTTTCAAGTCGATGTTCCATTCAGCTAATTGGCTGCCTTCACTTTGCCTTTGAAAACTGCTTTGCGGAAAGCTGAAAATTTGAATCTCCGACATGTTGCCATCCCTTTGCTTTTAATCATAAGTTTGGGGAGGGTATTCAAGTTGATTTTTCAGTTGGCCTGCTTGACTCTGCCTGTGAGGCTGGCTTTGGTATAATTAGTCGTCTATTTGGTTGTTTCCATTGGCCACTTGTATTTACCTTTAACGTTCAAATAGCTTCAGGGAAAAACTTGCAGCTTAATGTGTCAGGTCACTTGTTCGGTTGGCGTTCGGGAAAACCTGTTCATTATCACAAGGAGCCTAAGCCGCAACAAAAACAGCTGGCAGCATTCCAGCGCCCAACGTTAAGGATGGCAAGCGCAGCTTGAAACAAAATAAGTTGTCGATAGCAGTGGTCGAACTCACAGCCACGTGTTCTTGTTTCAGCCCGGCAGAGGTAAGATTTGCAGCCTGTGGCGCGCGAAAAAAAGATTCCGGGCAGTTTGCACACTGCGTTCTTTGTTGCAGCCATGCTTGCTGACTGGCTTGATCTGATTGCCTGCTTAATCTCACTTGCCTGCTTGCAGGCTTTTACCCTGCAATGCGCGCAGTCCGTGGAGGCATCTTGCGCGAGTCAGAGGTCATAGGGCTAGTTGTGCGGCCGCCTTCCCCGAAGAGGTCAAGGTTGCAGTGGCCACAGTGTCTGGGTGTACGCAGCGCAGGGAGCACGCAGGGCTGCCCCAAGGTCTGGAGATTCAGCACGGTCAATGTCAACGGGCCACGCTCTGAGCGTCGCAAAGGCTGCGGCGTGCTTGTGTCAGCGAGCACGCATGCGCATGCTGTCTCACATTTCATGCCATCGCGCGGCGCAAGAGCATGTTTGCATCTCGCCATTTGCTGCTTCAGGCATTTGCCAGAGAGGCCTGACTTTTGTAGCGTTTAATCATTTGTGGCCATGGCTGGGAAGAAAGCCGGCCAGCTCAAGAAAGCGGAGACGATGAAGGACTTGAAGTTGTTGCAGAAGCAGAAGCGCATGGGCAAGGACAATGCCCACTGGCAAGCTCAGGTCGCGCAGGAGGCTAACTTGAAGGAACTCATGGACTGGTGCGAGAAGCATCCTGAGGCAACGAGCGCCATGCTCTGTCAGGTACGGTCAGGGTCCTGGGATTCGGGGTCGGAGAACGAATCGGAGGCCGAGGAGAAGCTCCCACCCTATCAAAACAAGGTCCACCTTTTGTCCAGGGACAACGTGGTCAAGCTCGTGTCCGGCTTCCTTCCATCCATGGGCGCTTTCATTGAGAGCTTGCCGAAAAAGACGCCGAAAGCCGACCTCGGGTCAATCCTGGCATATCTCACCAACATGGACCCTGCCTCGGCCTTGCCAACCAAGAAGGTTGGGCCTTTGAGGGACTACTTCCGCGACCGCTGGGTCCGCAATGGGGAGCGCTGCAAAGACTGGCTCTTTGACTCAGACGGGGATGCAACCACACAGGCCTGAAGCAGAACCAATCCACCACCAATGCCGCGTGTCACATGTTGTAGTTCAATAGTGCTTAATGTTGGATGTTAGGGCTTGTCGCATTTTGAAAATTTGGGCTTTGCCCGGTAGGCCTTCTGGTCTGCCCACAGCTACTGGCGATTGGAGGATGATGAGAGCGGTGAGAAGGTCGTGCGGTTTGTCCCCACTGGAGAAGTCCTGCCACTCCCGGACTGCATCTGCGGTGATGACACAGAGCTGGTCCTCGGTCACTCGTTCGCCAAAGCAGTCCTGAAGAGGGATTTGGTTTCCCTGAGCGTCTCGTCATTGTTGCAAAAGTCCCCGGACATCAAGATTGCTGGCCCGCTGTTTCTGAAGGACTGCGCTGACGCTGGGACTTTAGACGAGAAGCCTGAAGTCAACACCCCGCCACGGAAGAGCCGGAAGACAACCAAGAAGCAAGGGTCTCCTGAAACAGGGGCCAAGCAGTTGAAAATGTCCAGCCCTCAAAAGCCCAAGAGTGGCAAGGGCGGTCTGAGCGACGTTGAGTCGGATTGAGTCACGCCGTGGTCTCACGGCTTTGCCCTGCATAAAGGCCACGTGATTATAGGTTTTTTTTGTTGTCAGGTCGAGCACGCGATGTAAGTCAAAATGTGCCAAGCGCTGGCGAAAAGAGCATGTCTTCATGATGCTTCCCTGTCCTGCTTTGTTTATCTGGAGTCCGAGGTGGTCCATCAACTGCAAGGAGGGTCCAAGCCTGGCGCTCAGTCTAATTAAGTCTCACACACTGGCATTTGCTCGCAGGGCTTCGTCTCGGCCTTCGTCAATCAGATTCTGCCATGTTGCCAGCTTAGAGTAGCAGCAATGCTATTGCGATACTCTGCTGCTGTTTGCCTTTGTCCATTGTGATTGGTCTATGTTCAGCGATGCAGCCACGGTCAGAAGCGCAATCTTGGTTCAACATCAAGAATGAAATGTGCAGGGATATAAGGAGTGTGGGTGTGGGGGTGTGGTGGTGTGGGGGTGTGGGAGAGTGGGGTGTGAGGGGTGCATCCGCAAGATCGTTTTGGACAGAGCACTGGCCAACAATTCGGGACATGCTTGGCTTCCATGTTTGTTTCCAAGAGCGCTCGTGTCTTTACCGTGTGTGTCCTAGCACGAATGATACCAAAGATCAAGGCGCCGACCAAGCAAAGACCGGGGGGCTGGAGGGGACCAACGACCAGGGACCAAGGACCAGGGATATAAACCCCGCAATACAGCCCAATCATTCAAATGAGCAGCTCCTTGGAAAAAAGGGCAAGCGTGTCTGGCGCCTAGTTGTGTGGGCGAGTGGGTGTGCCAGGGTGTGGCACGGTGTGGCGGGTTTGTGCGGGGCGTGTGGGCGGGTGGGCGGGCGGGCGGGTGTGGGTGGGTGGGTGTGGGTGGGTGTGGGTGGGTGGGTGTGGGTGGGTGTGGGTGGGTGGGTGTGGGCGGGTGGGTGGATGGGTGTGGGTGGGTGGGCGTGGGTGGGTGGGGCGGGTGCGTTGGGTGGAGCAGGTGGGTGGGTGGCTGGTAGGGCGGGCGGGTGGGTGGGTGGGTGGGTGGGTGGGTGGGTGGGTGGGTGTTTATGTTTGTGGTTGTGTGGGTGGTGTTTTTGATTAAATATGACCATCTAAGGCCAGCCAACAGCAGAACAGGTTTATAAAGAATGCGTCGACAACAAACGAGCCAGCTGCAAAAAGCCAACCGCTGCAAAACCCACCAGCAAAACCACCCAACGCCCGAGCACCAGCCACCTGCAACACACCAACCCGTGGCCTTGACAGTTGACCATGGTTTTGCGGTTCACAAGCATCCCTCACGCCCAGGCTTTGGGCGATTTGCAAGGGAGCGGTCCTCATTTTGCCCACGCGTAAGCTAGTGCATGGCTTGACTTCACCAACATGACCCGCTCATGTGCTTATTGCTGGAGCTGGATGATGGCTGAGGCTTGGTCGCATCCATTGGGCCAAGCACACCATCAGACAGGCCATCCACTGTCATTTTGTGATTCTCAAGTGTTGTGTTGTTTGTCCGATGATGCATCGTGTGTCGACAGGCCCCGATTCTAGTGAGCCACTGAAAGACGATGGCTGCCTGGTTTGACGCAAAAAGGATCGCATTGCTTTGGTGCCTGCTGGCTACGCGCGGGACACCCCACTAACCCTCCACTAACCCCCCCTAGGTTCGGCTAAGTTCGGCTAACCCAGCTGGGGTTCGCAGAGGGTTCGCGTAAGCAAGCTGGTGACTACTCAATCTGGCGACCCCCCCTGTTTGGCCCCTAATAACGCATGAGGGGGTTCATCTTTGATATCGACTTACAACAAACACAAGTCCCTTTTTGTCCACCACTGGGTTTCTGGGGGTTGGGTCTTCGATGTTTGCACTGGGCAATTTCAGTAGAAACCATGGTTTGGCGGGGATTCAATCTCCAAGCGAGCCGACAAGAAAATAACCCGTTGTATGTGTCAATGTAAGGCATGATCCCAGTTCTGTATTTTGCATTTCTTTTTTCTGCAGATCCCAGCAATTTTGCCGAGTGATTTTGTTAGCAAACAATTTGCAGCGGTGTATACACGTGAGACCTCATGCGCTTAAAGGGGCATGCTATTGGGGGACCTCATGCTTATGAAGACCGTCGCTTGGATTTGCAATGAATACAACTTGGGCTAAGAGTTTTAAGATGTTTTTTTGTTCAGCTCAAGCCACAAAAACAAGCCATTGAGTAAGAGGAAATATGACAGTCCATGTGGTTGGTTCCTTGAAGCTTGGTATGGTCTCTTTTTGTGGCGGACTTCCTTGAAATAATACGAGCTCACCAAGAAAGTTCCTTTACTTGGAAATGGGGTCTAGAATTATCTAAAAGATGCAGGAGTACATATGGCCTTGGCTCCAACAAATGTACAAACGCACCTTGTCAAATGGAAACAAACACCAAAACCTGCGTAACCCTTGGTCTTTCATTTTGAGCAGACGCCCATCTGGTATATCCGTCGCTTTCTCGGCCTCGCCGGACGCAGGCTTGGACTACGGCGTCTTCGCCTCGCTGGGGCCTTTGGCGCAAAAGGTGCGGAAGGTGCAGATGGAGCTGCACCAGCGCCCCAGTTGAAGAGTCTTCTGTGTGCGCCCGAAAAATGTCACCCGTTGAGTGGTGGGCCAAAGGGGAATTTTGCAAGGAGACAGACATTGTTTGGGGTGCCTGCACCTCCAGACAATTGCCCCACACTTGTTGAGGGGAGGACGGAGTGTTTTTTGTCAACCCGGACAAAGCAAAGAGAATACCTTTTTCATCAGTTTTCTTGGTCTTCCTGTGCGACCTTCAAACTCTTGACACATGTCACATCTTTCTCCAAGCACCATAATTTTCCCTTGATGGAGGTCGAAGATCCTCCCATCAAGCACGGAACCCACAAGTCTCCGAAGGTCAGTTATACAGTGAGGGCAGTCAGTGTCCTGTTTGTTATTTCCCATTGCCAGACTCAACTGGGGGGTTTGCCCGTTTCCTGCAGTTTCTCTTTCGGGCGGCAAACAAATGACTGTTTGGACTGTGAGGGTCTAGGTCTGACCCAGCTTCCTCCAATGCTTTTACTTAGTTCTTTCCTTTTCAGGAATCCGCGTTTTGTCGCCACCCCTTCAGTGATTGTGCAAAGGGGGCCCAACAAAAAGCAGTTCCCCGTTTTTTCCTGCAAGGTGGATATACGGGAAACAATGATTTTGGAGAGGACGCGGTCTTCCACCTTGGTGGTCGGGATATCTTTTTCCTTCTTGGAGCGGGTTTCTCATGGCATGACTGTCAACAAACGCCTATCCCACAAAAGATGTTTAGTTTACTTCTTCCCTCTTCAACCCAAAAGCCAGCAACAAGGAGGGTACCCAGTCTGCAACAATCATGGAAGCTGACGGGAGGCTTTTGGGAGACGACTCACTTCCCAGAAAGAGGCTAGTTCCCGTGGGACACCCCTTCTGGCAAGTGAGGCACGTGAGGCACCAGGGCGAAGTTCCCTGCAGCATCTTGGCAGCATGCAACCAGCAAGTTGATGGTCAGTTTGGATTGTCTAAATTTGCGTAGCAAACCCAGTGATTCCTTTTCCCTTCAGGTAACCGCTGGAACAGACTGAGTGCTGGTTGCCTACTATAGAGGTAACTGGGATCCACCGGGGAAGGTTGTGTTGGGGCAGGAGATCTTGCATATGTTGCTATTTGGGTTTGGTTTTTTCCCATGCGCTCGAGTCTGTGATGGTTTCCACGAACCCTCAAAACGATATCCTCAAGGGTTTAACGATATATAGCCACTGTAGCTACTACGTAAGGGTACAAACTCGGTTTTGCTCTGGTCATCATCGTGGTTTTGGAGCAGTGGATATACATGAAAGCCGCCGCGGCGTGACTACCATAATTGCTTTGAGCTAGCATAGTAAGCAGGGGAAGCCATCCTTGGCAAAAGCCAGAGGTAAACATACTGAACGGTTACCTACAAATCATTGTGGACAACAATGACTGTCAGGTGCTTTGAGGGATATACGGCCACATGACATAGCAACTTTTGAGCGACCGCGAGAGATTTGCAACCGTACAGATCTCTTCCAGGTTTGTTGCTGGCTCCGAGGAACCAGAGGTGCCCGCATGTGGCAAATCTCCTTTTGGAGCCTTCCGGATGGTCGTGGCGCAAAGTGCCATAGAACCCGCCGAGTTGGGTTGTTGCTGGTTTGAGTGTTTTTCGGCTGAAATGGGAAGACTCCCATGGACCTAGTGCTGTTCCTTTTGGTTTCCCATCAAAGCCAAGATAGGATGTTGTTTGTTGGTTAGGCGGGGTTGAAACACCGTTAGAATATGTAGCAAGGGACCCTTAGGCTCCGCCTTCCCACATCACAATCCGGGCCATTGTCAAGTGAGCCACAAGCAACACCCGGGCAGTTGGAGGGCAGTCAGTTTTTGCCACATAAGTCGAATCGGATATCCGCCCCTTGGATGCTCTAGGGGTTTTGGGTAGACCATACCATCTAAGACACCAGCCTTTGGACGTCCTGTAGACTTCCCGGCTGAAGTCTTGGATGAACAAAATGACCTGTGTCAACAGCCTTTCCTGCGAAGAACAAATAGCTTCAGCCCAGGCGAGGTTGTGAGCCGCATGCGTCGCCACGGCTTCCTAGCAGTGAAGGGCCAATGTGCTTCCTACGATGCCAATGTGCACGATGAGGTCGACATCGTTTTCGCAAGGAAAGAAAACATAGACAGACAGACACAGACACAGACACAGACAGAGACAGAGACAGAGACAGAGACACACAGACAGTCAGACAGACAAACACACAGGGACAGAGAGACAGACAGACAGACAGACAGGCAGACAGGGACAGACAGACAGACAGGGACAGACAGAGACTGACAGAGACAGACAGGGACAGACAGAGATGGACACAGACCTTCGTAGCTATCTGAGTACAACCCGCATGCGCTGCTTATACGAGCATTTCCTGTGATGTTGTTCACTCCCTGAGTTCCTGGGCTCTGTTTGGGAAGACATGTTTGGTGGCAAAGCAAAAGACGAGGTCCACCCAAACAACGGGTTGGACAAGTGAAAGTTACTACTTGGTTTGGTATGGGTTTTGACATGGCTATTGAATACCCTTTACAACCATGTGTTTTGGGCGCTGCCTTCTTATGAGCGCCGCGCTTGCGTTGTCGCCTGGATCATCCAAACCCGTTTCCATTTTGGTTGTCCTTGAAACCAGCCCAAAAGCTGGATCCATCAACAAGCTTTCCTTTAAAACATCCATTTAGAGTGCCATTTTCGGGATGTCACTTTGACCCAGCAAGGAACTCCCCTCACCACAAAGATGTTTGTGTCCTCCGAAAGGTGTGGTCGCAGGAAAACTTAGATATGGGTGTGTGTTCTTTAGGAGAGCCCCCCAAAGGTATGGTTGTCCGTTTTGGCTTCCCATTACCGCCCAAAAACGGGGTACCAACTCCAAAACAAGACACGCCCATATTCGCAAGTTGGTTGCATACGGATTCCACTATGAGGGGGTCACCATTGGGACGTCCATAAGTCAGGGCTCCTTCTGAAGCTGGAGGATGGTTTGGCGGGGAGGTTCTTTGGGGTTGAAGATCCTTTGACTTGAACCCCCCAACGGCTGTCAAATGGTTTTAGTTTTGTGACCTTTGGGCTGTGTTTGGGGCTCGGGCAGCCATTGGGGGATGGATGATGTTGCTAAATGTTTCTATAGGAGGGGTTAACAGCGGTTGACGTACCTCCTTGAGGGTACAACGAGGCCTCCAAGGTGGGTTTGAGGGTTCAGGCCGTTGTTCAAAATATACCCGTTGAAAAGCTGCATATTGTGAGTACGCAGATTGTCTGGTTGCAAGACCCCTGCGCAGGTTGTAGCTAGGATTTCACACTGTTCAGCGAAGTGCAGGACCCATAGTAGGCGGTACCCATTACTGTTGTGCTAGCGTGGCCTGGTGCCTCGAGAAGCCAGGCGCAGAAGAAGAAGGTCATCCTGCAAATGACCGAGGGGGTCGTGCTGGATCCCTGGTGTCACGGGCGTTGCGACATCTGGCAATAGGCAGGACTGCTTCTGGTGAATGACCTGGTGTTGCACTGTACACTTCAGAGAGAAGCAAGGAGGGCCCAATCACAAATACCTACTTTTCATGGCCCTCCAGAATTCATTCAAAGTAACTTGACCCTGGATGAAAGGACCCAGGATGAAAGGAACAATGTGTTGCATGACTGTGGATGCAGTGGTGAAATGGGTTGTGAGCGACTCATGAAATGTGATGTAGTTCTTTACATGGATGATCTGTGTCCCCCAAAACGCTGCGTTTCCACAATCACCAGACACGCGGCCCTCTCAAAGAGAGACAGACACAGAAAATCGGCTCAATCTTTCCGCTCTGCTCCCGCCAAAAGGATCCAAAGTTTTTCCTTGGATCCTGAGAATGACACCCCGATGGCAAAGGAGATCATATGTCTTTGTTGGGTCTCTCATTCTTGAGTGCACCCATTGTTTTGTTGTTTTTAATTTAGGCACACCAAAAGGAATTTAGGGGGTTCCCTTTTTTTGAGACAAGACCTGTGGGAGATTGAATTGCGAGGAATCACCAAAGTGACATGGTTAGTTTCATGGGAGTCAAACTCAAAGGGTTCAAGTAGCCTTGAGGCGGGTTGGGAAGGTTTTAGACCTGTTAACGCTGAGGTTTATAACGGAAGTTAGTTTTATGTTTTTTTTGGGGGTTGTTTACATTTGTTAGATCTACTAAATATGGGACATCACTTTGAATGCAGGCGAAAGCTGAGGTGTGCAAGTTCACTTATGTTGAACATGAGCGCAGCAGCCACTTTGAGGTTTCTACATGGTCGACGGCCGCCGTTGCCGCCTAAGAATCGAGCACAGAGACTTTGCAGTCTGCGCAGCTTCAGCAGTTGATACTGAGCAGAGCCCAAAGTCATTGGCCATGTCAGTAAGTTCTACCACCTGATTTCATAACAGGTCATAGTAACACATATAAGCCTTCACAACCATGTTACTAGAACCAAGAGTCACTGGGCGCACAGGCGCCGCTCTCATGAGATCTTTCTTGAACCGCTGTGTAGATTTGGATCCCAACTTGAACCTTCCCGAAGCAACCCAAGGGAGCCAACCGGAAGGAACCCTGGAGCTCTCAACTACCCACCCCCCTTGCACCTAGGCAGGGGTAGGTAATTGCTGTGGTTTCCCCGAGCCCGAAATTTGCGTAGCCCGTTGGGGTTTGGACCGACTGGAGCACCCCTCACCGTCTCGGAGGGAAGATTGCGAGACAAGCTGAGGGGACCAACGAGCGCCTGATGCAAGGTCCTGTACCTCCGTTTTCTTTATTTGTCGGCAGCAAGTCCATCCTGTGGCTATTCCGAGCAATCAGATGCCATCCCGCCAGGCAGTTAGTGCATCTCTTCCGGATGCATATCTCTTCCGGATGCATACCTCTTCCCGCGTACCCATACGACCAGGATTATTTATTTATTTTGTTCTTTCTTTCTTTCGTTCTTTCTTTCTTTCTTCCTTTCTTTCTTTCTTTCTTTCTGTTTTCCTTTCCTTCTTCTTTCTTTATGTCTTTCTTTTTTCTTTCTTTCTTTCTTTCTTTTTTTCCTTCTTTCTTTATTTCTTTCTTCTTTCTTGATTTCTTCATTTATTTTGCTCTTTGTTTCTTTCTTTATGTCTTTCTGTCTTTCTGTCTTCCTTTCTTTATTCCTTTCTTTCTTCCTTTCTTTCTTTCTTTCTTTCTTTCTGCGCATATGGAGACTTCCGTGCCTGAACGGTCATGGGGTTTCAGCTTCCCTCGCCTCCCTCGACTCGAGACTCAAGGTTTGTGCATCGCGACCTGAAGAGCGCCAACGTCGTGTTGGACTTGGAGCTGAACGTGAAGCTCTGCGACCTCGGCATCACCGAGCCGCCTCCTCGAGTTTGGAAGCGAGGGAGCCGACAGTGGGCCACGGGGGTTTTCTTGGTGGGAGAGTTGTTGCGAAAGCTACCCTTGAGGTTGCTTTAAAGGGAAGCCAGAAGAAACACCCGAACTCCATGTTTAGGGACCAATCCCCGTTTTGAGACACAGTGCTTCCAGGCAAGCCTCATGTAAAAATATTCCCAGCAGAAAGCGGGTAGTTGCAGATCAAAACTCAGGTAGGTGAGGCACAGGGAAAATCCCAACCAAGGGGTGTAACACTGAGGTGCATGGAGAGGACCCACATCAGTCGGCGAGAGGCGGAAGCGGGCTCTCCTAGGCAGGGAACCCCAGGAATCCCAAAACGCACACCTGGAAACCCGGGAGGAAACCCAAACTGGCCCGCTGTTTTTTTCGGAGCGTTTTCTTGGGGAATATCCAACCAAGCTTGTCCGGACTGCAATTCTGACGGGCCCCAATGTCAACGAGATGATCAGTGCTTCCAATTCCCGCTCAATTGTGGTAACCAAGCATTTTTATCTCTACAGGTTTTACATCATGGTTTCTCCTGGTCACCACCCAAGCAACTGGAGGCACCGGGTCAGACCTTCAGACGCGCCCCCAGCCCAACCGACGAATCCGACGGAGGTACATGGCTCCTGAGCTCTTCGATGGCCGGGGGAAGCTCACTGAGAAGCTGGACATTTGGGCCCTGGGCTGCCTGGCAGTGGAGGCGGCGCCGCTTCCGCATCGCTTGTGCGCGAGCACGTTTCGCAGATCTGCGTTGTGTTGTGGTTTTTCCCGTTCTTTGGGGTAGGATGCTTAACCTTTAAGTTGTTGATTATACAAGAAAACAGGTCTCTCACTTCTTGGTTGCTATCAGGTTGGATATTTAATATTTCACTGGTTGTGCAAAATGCGTGGTTTCCCCATTCAGTTTCAACAAGTTAAGGCTTCTGGGCAGGGGGCAATAGCCATCCGGCCTTGTCGCTGGTTTTCGCTCCAAAATGAGCTCATGATTTTGGGATTGACGAGATATGAGAAACCGAACATCTGTCAGGTTGGTGTAGAGGAGGGCCAACAGGATTTGGTTTGGGGGTGGGAACCCCCTTGAGACCACGATTTGGAGAGGATTGGTTTGAGGACGTCACTTTAGAACCAGTGACACTAAGCCCAGGGGGCACAAGCAATACTGCATGTGAAGGCTCGCTGGCGAATCAGCCAGAATCAATTAGACCAGCCCTGGCAATCGGATTCGGCCGAATTCTCTCAGGGCTCCGCACCCCTGGAGCAGATGAGTGAGCGAATCTACTCTAGGTCCAGGCCTCTTTCTGGTATTTTTGATTGGAAGTAGATGGTACTTGTTTGTTTGCAGTTGTATCCAAGCTGACTCACTGCAAGCAAGCAACAAGTGGCGCTGAAGTGTGCATGCATGTGTCGTTTTTGAGGGTATCATGTTTTACATTAAATGGGGAACCACAGGAAAACAACAACCTTTTTTGGGCTTCCCTGTTTTGGCACATATCCTAAATCACTTGGCCCCAGCTTGAGGAACCCGGTCTGGAGGGGGGCCTGACTTACTAGGTTCCTCGGCTTTGGTTTTTTGGGGGGTGTAAGGACGGGTCCCAACGGATTGTGAGTATGCCTTCTGAGGATTTGGGTGAAAGCCCTCCATACAAAGCCCCGTAGGCAAGACCAAATTAATTGCCAAGATCCTGGGACTTGTGTGGGCCAATCCCCTTCGGAAGCGACGAAACTGTTGTGCCCAACGGGGGCCTGTCTGGGACCTTCGCTCCACTCAGAAGTCTCGATGACCCTTAAAAAATGGGGCCATGAATCAAGATAAAGGGTCATGGACCTATTTTTAAACGGTCATGGAGACTCCAGGCACTCAGAAGCCTTCGCTCGCTTGCGGTTGCTTGCGGCTCGCGGACACGCGACGTGCCAGGTGCTCACCAGTCGCAACCCTCACGAGGAGTGTATCAACATCCAGCAGGCATCGCCGGTTCGGCATCGCCAAAGGTTTCCGTTTTCATGCGCATCGAAAGCCGGTTCGGCGTCCGCAATTTATGATGCGCCAGAAAAGGGGCATGTTTCATTATGTTATGTATTCGTTCATTACTCATTTGTTCATTTGTTTATTCATTTCATTCATTTGTTCGTTCATTCATCCATGCATTCATCCATTCCATTGCATTGCATTCCATTGCATTCCATTCCATTGCATTCCATTCCATTGCATTCCATTCCATTCCATTCATTCATTAATTCATTCCCCCCCCTCTGGCACATTCCCACACAACCCCAAGGGTCTTAGGGCAAGTGTCTTTCCTTCCAAATTTCCCTTTCTAATAGAGCCCAAGTTGCCTGTTTCAGGATCAAGGTACCTTCGACTCGGAGAGTTTCAACGGAGCCAAAGGGATATGGCCCCGAGCACTGCTCCACTTGGGATCGAGTTGGGTCCTCCCAAGTCGGATCATTTGTCACAGGTTGCAATGGCTCGTTTTTGCTCGGGCCGTGGCTCAGAATGTGAAATGGGGTTTCTTGAAGTTAAGGACCCTTTCAGGCGATTTCCTTTTGTTAAGGACCCCTTTCAGGTTGTCAGTGTCCTTTTGGTCTCCTCTTAGACCACCCAAACAGGAGACCCGTTATTTTGAGAAACGCCCTGGAAGATATATTGCCACGTTGAAATCTAAAGTGACATCCTCAGTTTTACCATCCAATTGACGGCGTAAAAGGGGGAGTTTCCCACCCCCAAGAGGAGAAGGGCAGTAGATTCCTCTGACATGTTTGTTGCGTTCCATGTCAATGTGGGTGTTTGCCATTTTGTCTCATCTGGTCCAACCATAAGCTTTTGGTTTCTCTTTAACTCTCTTCCTGAGTTTCTGGGCTTCGGGCACTTTGCGCTTGGACTCTTTTGCGGTAAGACAGTTCAGACTTTGGCCAACCTACGAGAGAGTTGAAGCAACAAGGGCGGCCGTAGTCCTCTACATATTCGGTATAGCAAGCATCAGGTTCCCCTTGGCGGTTTGGATTGGTGCCCTTGTCACTTGCCTGGAAAGGTTAAACGGAAAGCCAGCCTCTCACCACCAATTTCACTAAGCCAAAGCACCAATTAGGAAGAATCTGAAAACACAAGTTGAAGACAACCCCCTCAAGAAGACATCCCCCCAAGAAGACAACACCCCCCCAAGAAGCTTGCCCTTGAAGACAACCCCTTCAAAAACGAAAATCCCATCCCCACGTTCGACGGATTTCTCGCGCTTCGCAGGTGGCCACAAAGCTGTTGGTCCGAATGCAGCTGCCCTTCCAGGATCTTTTGCCGAGCCGAGGGGCGTTTGGGCGCGTCTTGGCCCAGTTGCCCAGCGGATTCCGCCCCGTTTTTTGGAACTTTTCTTGGGGATCCATGGCTTGGCATCTTAGTTAAAATAGGGTGGACTCTGCAAAAGTTGTGGTTTTCAACCCTTGGTTTCCATTCAAACACCAGACCCCAAAAATATAGGTACCCCAAAATAGATATCAATGTGGGTGTTTGATTTCAGCCCCTTAAAATGGCAAGCTTGCTTTGTTTTGTTCCGTTTGGTTTCCCATGAAATACCAACCCAAATTGGTAGTGCAACGTGCTGAATGATTGCTGTAGTGGTATTCCCCCTGAAATCATGCCTGAATATGGTTTTCACATACCCAATAACCCCATTCCAATTATTTCGACCTCTATGGTAGGTGGGTCGGTTCTTATGTGGTTATTATGTGAGGTCTCCTCCAAACAATGCTACATTTCAGTAGACCGACTATGGCTGCGGGTGAAAAATGGGAGTGGAACTGGCAAATGGAAACATGGACTAAAACCATCGGTCTTCTGGTCCAAAAGAAATGACGCATACCGGTCACATACCCATCTGGAAACCTACAGGTTGAGACATCTACCAGGCCACCGGTGTTTCCCAAAAATTGACACAAGCATCGGAGAATATGTGTTTTGGTGGGATGGAGCCAATTGGGATGGGTCTGTAGGCGTGATTCCCTCATTTCCTGTTGAGACCAATGTCGACCCCTGACCAATACCCCCCACACGAAAAAAATGCAGGGCCCACTGGAAGAAACGGAATCCCCACTAAAAAGGGACCCCCCCCTGATGAAGGGACCCCCTCCCCTTCATGTCATCTTTTGGCCAAGAAACAGGTTGGGGGAGTCAGCAACACAGCGTCGCCCAACTTCATTGCCGGCTTGATGTTAGAGGCAATGCATACAGTTTGAAGCAAAAGCGCGAAATCCCTCAATACCACCATCTTGACTTTGAACAACCACCTGTTTTTCCACACGTGCCACGGTCCAAACCAACTTTCCCTGGGGTTGGCATGGATGGTCTACCTTAATAGGGAACTTTGACAACCATCATAACAATTATGAGGGTGCCAACTAAGGCAATCATTTTTTGATTTTCCTACCTTGGCACACTCGCAACAGTTGTCTTCCATTTGCTTAAGAAGGTTGCTTCTTTTCCCCTGTAACTTTTAATGGCATTCGATAACTATATTGGACATACTTTCATTTTTCCAGGAGAGCTCTTGCTTGGGATGGAAGTACTTTCACTTTTTTGACCACACACTCGGAACAGTTGTTTTTTCAGGAGGATTGGGCGAATGCCTATCATCCGGAGGCAGGTGCGATACTTTGTCCAGTTGCCCGAATAGGGGTCCTTCTCAACGACTGTATGGATCTCTGGGGGTCCTTTTTGGATTGCTTGAAGGGGAAACCAAAACGATTCTGAGCTCCTGAAGAGATTCTGATTGTCATGTTGTCTTTGAGGGAGGGGGGGTTTTGTTTCCTACAGAACACCAGCGAACCTATATAGCTAAAGTCCCCCATAAACTAGGGGTTCATATGTGGGTCTGTGGTTTTGGGAGGGTACCCTTTTTGGGAGGCTCAAAGGGGAAACCGACCATTCTGGAGGGGTCCCCCAAAGAAGACACACCCGTATGGACGTACGCATTTAGCGTTTGACCTAGTTTCTTCCAATTTGCCCAGTGCCATTTGTTTGTTCCAACGGACTCCTACGCTTATTCCTTTTTGACGTGTCTCCCTTTTAGAATTACTCCATATTTTTTCCGTTCAATCGGACGAGTCAACCAAACATGACCGTTTCTTGTGTGCAAGTAAGTTTCTCACTGAAGGTTCCGGGCTTTGAACTCTTTTGAGAAGAGCATATTGGCGCCAAACAGAGAGCAAGGGCATGGACAGTTTGAGTTTAGGGACACTTCTGTGACACCAAGGAAACCCCGTGGAAGTGACAACTAGTCAAAGGGATGACCAATCTTTGGGCATGGCGGACGTCAGATTTGGCACTGTGGGCACAGACCCATGGGCCTTGAATGAACAAAAGCCACACAGAACACGTTGGGGATCCTGCGCCTGTTGATGTTTGGCTCGGGGATCATCATCCCTTTGAGGATTTGTGGCCAAGGTGTTTGATGAGCGTTTTCAGTCCTTACCATGGTGGCTTCAGATGTTTGTCCTTTTTTCCCCAGCAGGGTCTCCGCCGAAAGGGGCTCTACAGCGGTTCCTTTCGGCTCCGCTATGAGTCCTGAAAGTTTTCGGAAGGGTTCCGGGGCGGGACGCCAACTCGGCTTGTTGATCATCAGCTTCAAGTTTGGAATTGCGCAAAAGTTGTTTGTTTGCGTTTCATTTGGATAACTGGCCTCCATGTCAAATTTTGGAGGTTAACTACCCTGCTGTCCAGGTTGCCATGGGTTGCCCACCAGAGATATAGAGAAACCGTCCATTTTAATGGAAAATGGTCCAAGCCAGGATCCCGAAACTTCAGGTTCCCTGGTTAGTGGACAGGAGTGTAAATATGAAGCATAATTAGAAATCTGATTTTGGAGTACGTACCCCAGATGTGGGCAAAGCGTTGGGTTGTCCTATCTCTTTTGCAGGGCGTCCAAAATTGGTCATAGTATGAATACCCAGCAATATTGCCAAACGAGAAGCTTGCGGAGCACCCAGATTCGCTACCCCTGAACCTTTGAAAGCCAGAAGAGATGGTCCACCCAAAGCCAGTACCCTGGTTATGTCAAGTCTGATACTGGACGTTCATTGCAAAACGTCCCCTCAAGCCTTTTCAATGACCCACGCAAAAAGTGCATTGCATTCAAGATTTTGCCCCGCTTGCCCGGCGCTTCCAGTTTCCACTACAGTAGGCAGGGTTGTTTGTTGCCTGCAAGTTTTACATGTTTTACATGCTGGCTTATCCTGGTTATCAACTTTTGTGGCACCGGGTTGGACAGGCAGGTTCCCTTCTCTCGCTCAGGTGGGGCAGATGTTGGGGCCCTGCTTCGCTTGGAACCCCCCAGATCGGCCCTCGGCCGCCCAGATCTACGAGGCCCAGCCTTTTGTGCTACCTGGAATGGTTCAAAGGGTGAGGAACCACGGAAATTGCCGCAACTCACTCCCTGTGTTCCTTTTTAGCACTTTTTGTAGGGAAGACCAGTGTAGTGGTAAGCAAAAAGCTTGGACTCTTTTTGGACCAACTGAAGAAGTGCGGCAATTCTCCAGCAATTGTGTGTTGAAAGCATAGTTTTATCATTGTGCTTGCGTCTGGCTTGTCTTTGTTTGTGTGTTGGAGTTCCTGTCAGTTTCGACCACGGATATCAGCTCCGTTCTTGTTTTCGCAGGTTTGAACCAACTCGTTGCTCCTGGTGAACTTGATAGTTTCCTTTTCCTTTCATGTTGTTTGGTTGATCATAATTTTCCTTGGGCTTTCTGCTATTTCTCGAGAGTTTTGACCCGTACAAGTTTGGGACCTGAAGTTTGCATGCTGAGCATTTTCTGTGTGTTTTGGATTTCCAGTTCTTACGGGTACTGCCTAAAATCATCTAGCCTAAACTCCTGCAGACTGATATAGCACCTCAAGTCATCAGGCTTCGAGGCCTCTCCTTTTGCCGAACCCACAGCTTCGGGCTTCCCATGTGAGTTGTACATTTCATCTTTGCCGTGGGTTGCCGCAAGGCGCTTTTTGGCAAGGGGGTTGGCTACGTGCAACGGCTTGTGTATATGGTGGGGTAAAATGAGCTTATAATACCTATGCTGCAGATCCTGCTGTACTTAGAAATCCCTTGTTTTACATTTTGGAATTGTGGTAAAAAGTGCAGGTACATGCCTGGGTGTCCTTAAAGTCAGTTTGGTTGAAAGTAGATGGGCTGCTTTCAAACATTGACCGGTGCCATCATGTTCTCCACAAGGCCACCTAGGGCTAAAGATTGCTGGGACACATGTTTTTTTTTTTTTTTTTTTTTTCTCTGAACCATGCCTCTGAAAATCCAGAAGCTTATCAATGATCCATCATGAAGCTGGCATCGCTTTGGCAAGGCAGGGTTTGCACTTGGCCATTCTGAAAATGCGAGGCCTCGCATGTGCATTGATGTCCGCTGCATTTCGACTCGGACGAATCGCTATGAGTGGACATTTCAGAGAGGTGTTCATATACCAGACACCGGGCCCAACTCTTTGCCATTTGTGGGGGATGTGTTTCTAGAGCCGATCATCTCTAAGAAGGATTGCCCCCTTTTTTCCTTACGGGTTCCTTCGTTTTTCTGCGGGTCACTGGTTGCAACTCAGGAGGGTTGAGTCAATTCAAAGCTCTGACAATCAGATTCAAAAGCGCACCTCACTGCTCGGCCTCGCAAAAACACGAGTCTTCAGCTAAAGCACGAGTCTTCACCTGAAACGCGGACTTCTGTTCAGTTTTTCGGGCTAAACCGTACATGTTGTTTCATTTCCCGCAGCCCACGGCTTCTCTCGCGCCGAATCCGTTTCTCGTGCAAACCATGCGATGCGCCTCCCGCACGCCCCGAGGCCGGGGATCTCGCCAGTAGCGTTTTGGGGGGGGACGTAGTGGTTCTTCTCATTTTGGTCCATGTTTAGTGACGCCCCCACTTCACCGTTTGACCTGTTGGTTTTCTGTTTTCTCATTTTGGCCCATTTTTTAGTCAAGGTTCCAAAAGGTTATTAACCTTTTATTGTCAGGTCCGACAAGGGAAAGTGAGGTTGTGTATGGTTCCCGTAGGCTGTGATTGAAGTTTACGGGAATTTGTCCCTAGACATAATTTTAGTGTTGCAGGAACTGCAAGCAAATGGAGGTTTAAGGATACATTTGCGTGTGGTGTGTGTGTGTGTGTCGCTGTGTTTGTGTGTTTGTGTCTGTATGTTTGTACGTTTGTATGGTTGTGTGTTTGTGTGTTTGTGTGTCTGTGTCTGTTTGTTTATTTTTGTTTATTTGCGGATTTGCGTATTTGCGTATTTGTGCATTGTGTTTGTGTTGTTGTATGTTTGTGTGCGTGTGTTTTGGTGGTTATGCTTCTTTTTTGGTGATTTTGTGTTGTTGTGGGTATGTTGTGTGCATGTTGTGTGGATGCTCCTTTTTGTTTTGCGGTATGTGTGTGTGTGTGTGTGTTTGTGTGTCTGTGTGTCTGTGTGTCTGTGTGTTTGTGTGTCTGTGTGTCTGTGTGTCTGTGTGTCTGTGTGTCTGTGTGTCTGTGTCTGTGTGTGTGCGTGTGTCTGTGTGTGTGTGTGTGTCTGTGTGTGGGTGTGTCTGTGTGTGTGTGTGTCTGTGTGTGTGTGTGTGTCTGTGTGTGTGTGTGTCTGTGTGTGTGTTTGTGGTGTTTGACAGTACGGAACCACATTTTTTGGCTCTCCTATCTTAACACACACGCGCACACACACACACACACGCGCGTTTCGGCCAGGCCAGTAGCAAAGCTGTACCAACCTGAGTTAGAGGATCCTCTTATAAAAAAGCAGGGTAGGAACACCTATTGCTGTACTTGCTTGGTCTACTATCACTATCACTGCCATTTCAACGTTGGATGGCTTGCTCACAATATGGCCCATCAATACCTGTTCAACGTTTTTTGTTTAGTGTTCCTCCATATTCCCTTTCAACTAGCAAACAGTTGTCTCTTGTTGCATGATGTTTAAACAATGGGTGTGGCTAGTGTCCCTTGCATTATGCTTTTGAAGCGCCCTCCATTGAAGCATGTCACCGAAAGGGTCATATAGAACCAAGTGGCCCCGACAGGGGCCCCATTTGGCACCGTATTGGGGTCTTCTTGGGAGCCCTATTGTTTGTCTTTTTTTACTTGAGGGGGACATGAGCTATAATCAGAATTGGGTAGATCAAGGTTAGTTGATGACCGCCCCAACCCTATCTAGATGTGGCCGTCCTTTCATTCTGTTACCTGGATTTTTGGGTAGACCAGTTTGATGCCAGGTTCCTATTGTGACTCTCATGAGGGGCAGTTCGACCGGCAGGTGACGCCTGGGGATGGCGAGAGGCACTCCAGTCGTTGTTTCGCGCAGCGGTCAAATCGGAGAGGCTGTTTGGGTGCCAAATCGCTCTTGAATGTGTTCTATTTGCCCAGAAGGAAGCAGCCCACTCTGTTCTATTTGCAAACCTTTGGAATTAATGTGACTTACCTTGGACCCTTTTGGCACCCGTTGTACATTTTGACCTCGTTGTGATAGCGGTGGTCGGAGTTGTTGGCCTGTGATCTCGTGGTGACAATTTTAGGCATGGTTGCAATATGTTGCAATGACACTCCGCCAAGTGCATCAGTTGAGTGTGTTTTTTGTGTTTTTTTTTACAGCTTCCATTTGCTGCCGAAAATTGGTGTTTTTGTTTGTCCTCATTAGTTTGAAAGGGAATCTATCACTCCAGCCCTGTTTATTGTTTTCAGGGGACTTAGGCAAAACTACGTGACCAGACAGAGCTTCTGGCTTTCTGTCGATTGCGCCGTGAGCATCAGTCCTACACAACTTGTCACCGTACAGAACTCTGAGTGGATGGAAGAAATCCAGACATTGAAACCATGGTTGAAACCATTGTTTGTATTTACAGGGGAATCAAACACATTCCAGGTTTCTTTGGTGGTGCAGGATTTCGTCCATCCACAGTATGTCTCCACAAGCAGAGTCCTTCAAGAACTTCCGGCCTAAACCACTTTGTTCAACCTTTCATTTCCTTTTCGTTGGGTAGCTTCCCCACCACAAAAGAGCAACCCTAAAACCGGGTTCCACTTATTTCACTGAGCCACTGCCAAGAAACGAGCAAGTGCAGATAGATGGCCATCATTTGTGAGTGGAATCCAGTCTCCAAATCCCCTGTTTTGGTTAGTTGCCTACTTAAAATGATCTTGACCATCCTGGCACCAAAAGGGTTGGGACAGCCAAAAAGGCTTTCTTTCTTCCAAGTCTTTTTCCGTTGGAGTCACTGGGCAATTAGCGTGACAGACGAATGTCTCTTGGCTTTTCCAGCATTGCCAGGCGACTTGGCCAGAAACTCAGCCGTCGAGAGGGCGATGTGCAAAATTTGGCGCTGCAACCGACATCATTTGTTGACCGTTTCTGGAGGCGGGTCCAAGTGAGAAACTGGCGTTGTTTCCCTTCAACCTACCACTGATGCCAGTTTAAACTTGACGCGATAAAAGAGATGGCTGGGGCAACCTTCGGGCAAACTGTATGTCACAAGCCAACAGGGTCGAGTGGTACAGTATGCTCTGAAGATGCGAGATTGGTTTTGTGCATGCCTTGCACTTTGCGAAACCACCATTGGTTCATCATTGGCGCCCGAAGGAAATATAATGATTGTTTCACAACATATGCATTTGTCTCTCGTTTGGGGGACATGGTGGATTCTCAAGTAGATAGACAAACGAGTTTGTTTTTCCCCGTGAGTTACAGTCTGATTGTTTTGTTTGTTTGTTCCTTTTGCATTAGATCACTTGCCAAATCATCATGATCAATGTACGTCAATGAGTGGTTGGCTTGTTTCATCGAGCACACGGTACCGTTTTTGTGGACGGGCTGCAACAGGTGCAACAAGGCAACACACGATGGACAGTATTGGAACAGTTTCGCAGCTTCATCGATTTGGGGTGGGGCCCCAACTGTGTCTGGTGGAGTACACGGGTCACATGTAAGCCACCGATTGCGAGCTTTTCTCCCCTGGGATTCGTTTGCTTTGGGAAAGCATTGCACAATTCTACCAGGGTGTTCTGGAATTCTGGAATCACGTTGGCATGAATTTGCGTGATAAGCTTTTTTAGTGATTGTCACATTCAGAGACATTAATTACACCCATCCAATAGGCTTGGGGGCCTAGTCGGGTCCAATCCTGTGAGAGAAACTGATCACGCGCCTAGACTCATTGCGCACGATGCCCTCCTGTGAGCTTCCAAATCCGATAGATCTCGGCCAATTATACCAGGTGGAGCGCTTTCTTTTTCTCCTGTTTTTGGAAGAGGTCGGCCCTAAAGCAACTACCACCAAAAACTGAGTGTTTTTTTTCTTATCCCCGGACCTCCAACGGGTTACCAGCCCTTTAAACCACAGGGTTTTTTGGGAGAGGGCTGGTTTCCTGTTTGAAGCACCGTGCGAGCCCTCGCAAGGGCTTGTGTCACCCATAGACCCGTTTGGACAGTCCCCACACTTCCTTTTCCGAGGGGCAGCTGGCAGGCGCAGCCACAGGACTGCGCTTCTGGTACTGTTCGTGGACAAAATCCTGCAGCAGTTGAAATGATGAAACGCCATGGGATGAACAATCTGCCATTTGGTGCGCGATTTTGTCCATCCACAATAGGGATGGTCAACCTCATAGCGATGGTACACATGTTTAAACAGGGGCTTGGCCCCCGTGAGGAATGTTGACAACCAGGATCAAAAACGAAGCAACTCCTAAGGCAGCCACCATGACCCACAGAAGCGGAGTTTTGATCACAGCACAGGTGGTTATAGCGAGGACACGGAGTTTGCCCTAGGGCTTCCCATGTTTTGGTCCTGTGGGTTGCTGCCCCTTCCTACTTTTTGGCTCGTGGGTTTCCTGACATCGAGTAGCCCTGCAAACATGTCATCCCGGCTTTTTCCATGGCTACTTGAGTTCTCGGGTTTGTTATGTTTGGCAATACAGGTTGTTTTTTGGTTGCCATCGAGGGCATGTTGCAGGAGTGCTCCGACCCTCAACAATGACCAACTACCAAAAAAAGAAACACCCAACGCCAACTGTGTATGTCAAGCAAACACAACATATGATCTTTGCCAGTTACCCCAGGAAGATGTGTTTGATGCACAAAACAAACCAAATGCATGGAATAAAAACCCGTCATAAGACACGCACAAACAGCAAGCAAGGAAAAGGGATGCTTGCCTGGAGCTCGACATGGAACCCACAACACCAGGCATTTGTAAAGAAATACTGTATCCTATGAGGGATCTGCAGGAGGGTAAATGGGGTCCCTTTGTCTTTCTTTTCCACAGGCCGCGCTGGCCCGGGTCGGAGGATTGCTCAGGGGAACTAAAGGGAACCTTGCGACATTGGCTCCGTTGACACAATTTTGTGTGTGCCCCACTTGGCTCAACAGTCACAAAGGGGATTGCTGGGCCTAGGGTGCCGACAACTCGGCGAGCACCCGCGAATCTCGGGACACCAAAGAAATCGACTCCCGTTGTCCAAACCCTTGAGATCCCGAAAACAACCCGTGCTTATGGGTCCTTTCGGATGCTTCGACTGCCTTTCGACCACTTTCTCACTCCCGAGTTCCTGAACTTTAAACTTTTTGGGAAGGCCGATTTTGTGGCAAAAAACAAAGTTTAGACTTGGTCTGGCCGATCCGTTCAGGAAGTCAGCATTTGAACATAGTGGGACCCCCTGCAAGTGTTGAAGCCATCGTGGTCCGGTTGACTTCAATATCAACCATGATTTCCACGTCTTACCCTGGGGGAGAAAAGCGCGCAACCTTGTATCAGTTCCCTCTAAGGGACCTGAGTCAATGTGAGCTTGGGATTAATCCGGAGGACCCCACTCATACTGAAAGGAGAACCCCTGATGAGTACTGTCCGGATTTTTCCGAGTTTGACAGTAATGTTGACCCCGAACCAATATCCCCGTCCTACAGGCGAGTGCTCCCTCCAAGAGTAATGCAACCCTAAACGAGGACCCCGGATACAACCTGTCTCATTGGTGGGGTTGTTCCCTCGCTCCGTGACAGGACGGGACCGATTGGCGCGGCGCGTGGCAGGCCGCGTGATCTCTGGGGCGCACCTGACCCCCAGACGGTGGGCTTCCTTTTGGCTTCCTCTGAAACCAACCCAAGAAAGGGTGCCCTGAAAAAAGGACAAATACCATATGATATGGGGCGGTGCTTTTGTCAGAATGCCCTTTTTGGAGTTGGTTAGTTTGCAAGAAGCATCATGTTTACAGTTGACTGATCTAACCAGTTTGACAGACTCCTGTTTGACAGACTCCCCCTGTTTGAAAATGCCTGAATAATTTATGGCAAACTGTTCAACAAAGTCTCAGGTATGCATTCAAGAGGCATGGAGCTTATGCACCAATATACAGGGGGTGATTCACTATTGCTTCGCAAACAAAGACGGCCCATATCTCCACGGCCCACACCTGAATACACTTGGGGAGCGGGTGACACGCAGGTCCTTGGGGAGTCCTTTTTCAGCGGCATAGGTGGTTTGGATGGATTTGAACCCTTTGGAGTTCCTTGATAGCCTAACTAACCTCCAATCCGAACTCTGGGAGTGGACTAACAGGGGCAGCCAAAAGGCTGGTCTTTTTGGTCTTTTGGCTGTTGGCTGGCCCTGAACTAACCTCCAATCCGAACTCTGGGAATGGTGGTGGTGAGTTGCCCAGTTCCGTTTTTGGTGTCCGAATGTTTCCGCCAGGATCGCCAGAGACCGTGGCAAGACCGCTGGGCCGAAGAGGAGAAGGAGGAGGCTCCGGCGGCAAAGCCGACTTTTTGACCTTTTGGTCTTCCCTTTTTGGCCCACTTTGGCAAAGGTCCCAAAAGGTGAAGCATTTATATCTATTGTCCATAGGGCAAGTAAGGAATACCTTACCTGGTTCTTCCAGGCGTTTCGCGACCATGCCTCTTGGTACAGGGTTTACCATCGATGGGATGTTTGGTTTCCTACTGACTGCTGAATTTAGAAACCTTTGAATGCATTTAAGTTAGTTGTGGGGAAACCGACTTCAAGGCCGCTTTCTTTGATACTAAGGCAATCCTCTTTGGTGTGTACCTTTTTATACAACCTTCCGGAAAGTTCAATTTTCGTCGGCAATCATGTTTTTTGGTCGGGGCTAAGACCATGGCTGTGGATAATTGTTTGGCGCCGGTTTCTGTGATACTAAGGACATGTCCTATGTTATCAAATAGCCTGGTATCACTGACAGGGCAATGTTCACTCACCATGGATAGCCGTCAGGTGTAGCGTGATACACCGCACTTCCTTTTTGGCGCGGCCCCCATTTCTCACTAACTCACTTTCGCCCTTAGCACTTTGCGAAGCTTGAGATCGCTGTTTGGGGGCGTCAGGGTATGTTCTGAGGTTGGCACAATGGATCGGTTTTCTTTGGTTGCTAGACAACCACCCAAAGCAGGATTCACGATTTCAGGAACTGCCCAGACACTGGAAGGAATTGTTTTGCAGGCTTGGGTTTGACATCCCTCGTAAGACAAGCAAAGAATCACCTAAGATCCATCATGTCACCCTCAGGGGTCCAAGCAGTTACCTTCGGCGGAGCAACTCCTTGCAACCCCAAGATACAGTATCCTCAACGGGTACCCAGGAAATTTTCGGGTCAGGACCCTCCAAGGGCATCGCGCACAGGTTCCAGAGCCCTGGTACATGGATGCTCATGATCTCACTTTGCAGCCCTCTGGCGAGCACAACTTCACAATGCTGGAGCCCCAGTTCGAGTTGACCGCAAAACACAACTTCCCCAATTGACCCCCTGGAAAGGTCTTCAGAACCTGCTTACATGGCAGGTCCAACGGGTGTGACCAGCCAAATCGCCCCGTAAGAAGTTGGAAACGCATGGCTTTTCCTAAACCTACAAAGGGCGACCAACCTTTGGATCAGATGGCTTGGAGCAACAGGTTTTGAGAGCCTTCTGGTGGGGGGGGGTGGAGGGGGGTTGGGGGGGCCTAATGATTCTCCTTAGAGGTTTGAGTGATGTCATAGCGGCCCGTTTCAGGGTACCCTTTGTTCATTCGGTCTAAAGGGCTGTCAAAGGAAGACCACGATTTTGTTGGGTCCCCCTATTGCCAACAATTATGGAAGTGAACGGGTGGGTCCTGAGCGGATGGTAGTCTTTCAACCCCCTGTTGTCCACTCCGTGTTTCTTGGAAAGAGGTGTTCAACTTTAGGACGCATGACATTTCCTACACTGTCTTACTCTGCCTCCAACAATATGGAATCTGACACTCTGTCCATTTCCATATAACATTTACTTAGTTGGAAGAGGGCAACATGATGCAAACAGTGGAACCTTTCATTGGGGGCCCCCGAACACTATCTAAAATGGACGGAGGAAGTACAATCCATCGCAAATCATGCGTACCAGAGGATCCGGATTGAAAAGGCATACCCATATTGTTACACGCATACATACATACATGCATGCATATACACATACTTGCATGCATGCATGCATGCATGCATGCATGCATGCATGCATGCATGCATGCATACATACATACATACATACATACATACATACATACATACATACATACATACATACATATGTGCATATAACGGGGCCTAACTCCAATCAGGACACCCCTTCATCCCAAGTGGATCATTTGAAGATTCCCCATGAGTGTCGTGCTGTGAGGTCGGGTGTCAGAGCCACCAGGCGAAGTGACTTCCCAATCGGAGCGAGTCATGTGGATAGACAAAGTCATGACCACTTTGAAACCGTGGTTGAAGCCATTTGTCGGAATTTATAGGGAAATCATCAGGGTGTCTTAGGATTTCGTCCATCCACAGCATGTGGCGAGGGTTTGGCAGTTTGCTTGTGTGCTTGGTTTAGGCTTAGGTCTAAGTTTAGGATTAGTTTGTTTCGGCCGAATTGCTTGATTGCTGGCTGGCTCGCTCCCTTGCTTCGTTGTTTGCTGGCCGGCAAGTAGGCAGGCAGGCTTGTCTGTCTTGTGTCTTCTATCTAAGGGTGGAAGTACATGCTTCCAACCCACTTTATAAGGGGTATATACCCCTTTTGGGGAGAGGGGTAATGTCCAAATGGGATTAAAGAATGCACCCGTAATAAAGACAACTGGGGGGGGCCAAAAGAATTAGTAAACGCACCCGAAATAAAGACAAGCCCCTGCCCCCCCCCCCCCGCCCATGAAAAAAAAAGTCCCCAAAAAAAAAGTCACAAAAAAGTCACAAAACAAGAAGAGAGAAAGAGAGAAAGGCCAGGAAGGAGAGGAGAGATAGCCACCCCGTCAGCTTTACCATACATGTCTCTTGTTTAGAACCTGCCCACAATCAAACCCACAAAGGGGGTAGTACTTCAGCCCCCAACTTGACATTAGTTCAGGGGCCCCCGAAATAAAGTCTTGTTGCCTGGCCCCCTGAAAAATACAACCTGCCCAGTGCAATTGCCTCTTAGCTAGTGAAGTAGTTAGACAGCCTAGGTGAGGCTGGCAGTGCTTCATGCTGTGTTGTTAGATTTGGGCTGCTCCTCAAATCCAAAATTGTCAGCTTTACAAACCATTTTGTTCTTACATGTCTCTTGTTTAAAACCTGCAAACAATCAAACCCACAAAGGGGGTAGTACTTCAGCCCCCAACTTGACATTATTTCAGGGGCCCCCGAAATAAAGTCTTGTTGCCTGGCCCCCTGAAAAATACAACCTGCCCAGTGCAATTGCCTCTTAGCTAGTGAAGTAGTTAGACAGCCTAGGTGAGGCTGGCAGTGCTTCATGCTGTGTTGTTAGATTTGGGCCTGCTCCTCAAATCCAAAATTGTCAGCTTTACCAAACCATTGTTTTCTTACATGTCTCTTGTTTAGAACCTGCCCACAATCAAAACCCACAAATGTGGTAGTACTTCAGCCCCCAACTTGACATTATTTCAGGGGCCCCCGAAATAAAGTCTTGTTGCCTGGCCCCCCCGAGAAAAACAAAAGGAAGCTCCAGCAATACTAAATCAAATGGAAACTCAAGTCTACCGATACTAAATCAAATGGAAACTCAGTTCCAAATCTCAAAAAGGAAGCTCCAGCAATACTAAATCAATTGGAAACTCAAGTCCAGCAATACTAAATCAAATTGAAACTCAGTTCCAAATCTCAAAAGGAAGCTCCAGCAATAGTAAATCAAATGGAAACTCAGTTCCAAATCTCAAAAGGAAGCTCCAGCAATACTAAATCAAATGGAAACTCAAGTCTACCAATACTAAATTAAATGGAAACTCACTTCACCTGGATCTGAAGATACTATTCTGGGTACCCCCTTCGTTGGGGGGGGTCCCCCCTTTACTAATCCCATTTGGACATTATGAACACCAGCATGCCTTTTGGGTTCATTTGTCCAAGGGGTATGTAAAAGGTATCTCGCAACCACCTGTCGACCACCGCTCAAGTGATGATGTTGGAAGGAGCAACCACCTGTCGACCACCGCTCCCTGCATGGCGTTTGAGGGGGAAGCCAAACGGAGGCCCTGGGCCCCCGATGCCTCATGGCCTCCAAAATAGCTCAGAGCAGGCCGAAACCATTTGACAACCTTTGGGGCGTCTTAGTAGGGTTACCCCCGCCCCCTATGGACGCTTAGGGTCTACTTTGCAACCACCTTCCTTTCGGAAAAGGTGCTTTTTAGGGTTCTCGGCTGCAAAATAGAAAAGCATACATGGCACATAACCCTCCCCCCATCTTTTGGGAAAACAGCAAACGGTTCGGATGCCCGGAGGATCCTTCTGCATTCCTGCAGCGGGGGGCCGGATGACTGGCTGCCCATCATCCATCGCCTCAACGTCCCCTTCCGCGGCCTGGCAATGGAAAGACTTGAGGTTTCACCCCTTGGTGGCTCCCAGCCATCCCCTCAGCCGTTTAGCTTTTTAGTGTTTAGTGGGGTTTTCCATTTAGCCCACCAAAAGTTAAACTTTTAGCGGGGGATCTGAGGACAGCAGAGACTCCAAGTGGTGGTTTGCCCTTCATTGGTGGGGGGGTTGAACCTCTGGGTTGGTTTGGGAATTTGGTGGTTTGGATTGGGGATTTGGTGGTTTGGATTGGTGATTGGTGGTATGGATTTGGATTTGAGTTTAGCGTAAGCCACTTTTACATTTGTTCGCTGCAAAGTGGTCAACCCCACTCAGTACGTGCCCTACGAAGGATTTTCCCTGCATAAAACCCAGTTCAATCACTTATGATTTGAGGTCGGCTTATCCAAGCACCCTTCCGCACATGTGGTACGGTCAAACGACCCCTTCACTTAGTCACTACAAACGGTCGTCAACCTCAAAGGAATTTGTGTTCAGAACCATGAAGACCTACAGAAGGAGTTTTGACTCTTGGACATATGCTGTATCTTTGTTTTGCTGTCGCTTTTGTTGCTGAGGGAAACCAACCTGGGGTTCGTCATTGTTTTGAGAAACTACCCCTTTTTCGCCCTTTTGCTAACTGGAACTTGGGGAAGGGACACATTTTAGTTAGGTGCTTCCTGTTGGAGTGATGCAAAGGGCATGGACGGAACCTGGTCCAGTCCAGGTCCAGCTTGTTTGGGGGTCAAGCTCAGTTTTGGACATACAACCCATTTGGTTATCACTTGTTGGCCTGCCTGGTTTACTGGGTTCATAGCCATATTCCCGAAAGGAAGCCAAACGGGGACGGGATTTTCCAACGCGTCCCTGGCATAACAGCCAGTTTATGTAAATGTATCCATAGGGAACACAACAGAGCATCGGCATCTCGCTTTGTGAACGCCAACCATATCTTGTCATCATGTATTTGCATTGTTTTTCGAAAAACAAAATGCCATTTTGAGGGAAAAGAACGACGCACAACCACCACTACACAAAAGCACCTGAAAGAGTGTCATCTCGATTTAAAAGCAAACGACCAATAACCAAGCTCGTGGTCGGCTCGCCTCGTTGCTCGAGGCAACGAGATCCGCTTCGTGATCCCCTGCGCGCCGCTGCGCCGGGAAGCTCACCGCGGCTGGCGGGGGGAGATGAACTCCTGGCGCGGAGCCTCGGAGGCGGAGGAGCCGAGCCGGCGGAGGAGGGCGTGGTGCAACGGGCTTTCTCGCTTCCGGAGTTCCTTGGACTCGAGTCACTTGTTGGGAAGAGACCGTTTTAGCAGCAAAGGGCAAGTTCTGGAACTTTGTTTGGCTCCACTCAGGGAGTGACTTTGTTTTAGGTCCAAAGGTGTTTTTCTTCCATTTGCTGTGACTTTTTTTTGTCTTCCTTTCTGCCAGGCGACAAAAAAGGAAATGGAGGTTTTGGTTGCGGGGAGCCCCCTCTAAATCAAGTACAAAAAGAGGTGCCTGTTGTTCCCACACGTCCACTGGACGTTGCTGAAACGGGCTGGAGCCCTTTTCACCGTTGAAAGGGAAGCCAAAAGCCACAACATTGAAGGCTGGATTTTGAAGCATACCCAGTGGTGCCCTGTTTTCCGCGTTTG
>CAUJNA010000369.1:1040000-1057500 GCA_963377175.1 Effrenium voratum | reverse complement strand
GGAGTGTAGGGGCACAAGGGCGGCCTGGGAAGTAAATTGCCGGGCCAGGGAAGACATGTAGTGGGAACCTGGTTGACTTTGATCGGGGGCGTCCCCTTTTAGTTGAATCCGAATCACTTTGACACACCCCTAAGGGTTTATTCATCCGTTCCCATTAAACCCTTAGAGGTAGACATCAGGTACCCTTTGAACCCCAGCTACCAGGCCCTGTGGGGAAGATACCACAGGAACACGAAGCCAAGCCAAACCAAGTCACTTAGAAGGAAGCTGAAAACACGCAAGACTTGTGGCAAGGCCCAAAGGGCGGAAACCCAAGATCCCTGAATTGGCCTGGGGTTGGAGGTTCGGATTCTGGCAAATTGGGCTTCCGTTCCTGAACATTGGCTCCGGATTCGGGCGATGTGGGGTTAGCACACTGAAAGCGGTGAGCCAAGCATTGACCCGGCACCTTGACTTTTAGAGCACGATTTGTGTGTGTGTGGGTTCCGTGTGCAAAGGTCTGGTGAAAACTTGGCTTTTGCTCCCTCGAAATATTTCGTTTGGCGTTTTCTTGGAAGACCCTTTTAGAGGCAAAAAGCGGCTGCTTGCTTTGGCCAATCCACTTAGGAAGTGAGGGTATATAAAGACCATGAGAGTGGCCCCAGACACCAACCCAGAGACTGATATTTCTTTGCCAAGTAAGCGCGGCTATATATGTAAGTTAAGTTTTGAAGCAATGTTTGAACCATGACAACAGACCTAACATTCAGCACTGAGCATCTTCTCCACCAAGCATGGAATTGACTCCAAAGAGGTGTCCGTTTTTCAGCCAGCGTCGGGCTGGGGTCTGAAGCTGGGAGACCCTTCTGGTTTTCCCTTGGATTTTCTTGTGGTGCAAACCAGGCTGGACAGAGACCACTGAGCAAGGTGGTGGGGTTCGGAAACCCTCAACGACTGCAGTGGAACCTCCGGTTGGGGCCAGGTCCCTCGCTACCCTTGCTGCAGCGCCTGATTTCAACAATTCCTCAATGAGAAAAAGCGGATCGACCGAATCTGACGTTTTGGTCTTCCCCTGTTAGTCTATTTTTAGTCAAGGTCCCAAAAGGTTCACCCTTTTTTCCAAATCCTTTGGGCAGGTGAGAGTATCTGTTTGTGAACGAGGCGCAATATGTACTGCCATCTGCGATAGTGATGGGACAACGTGGGCCACACCCACCAAAACCAATGAGGGTTACTGACCACGACTCCATGTCAGTTGGTTGCAAATTAATATTGACTGTCGCCTGTGCATATACATTTGTTGGTTCCATCTCTATGTACACCTGGACCCTCCAACTAACCCGAAAAAACGGATGTTGCTAATATATAAATGGAACTTTGTTTCCGGGGAAGTTTGAGGGTCCAGGACACCAAAAATGGGTTTGTAATGGTTTGTATTTTTGTGGGGACCCCCACAATGGTGGGTTTCCCCGCGGGAAATCCCTTTAAACCAACTCGGAATAAGTGGCACCCCTGCAGGGCGTAGCTCTGGCAGTGGAGCTCGCGCCTTTGGGCGCCCCGCTGCTACTGCTGCGGGGGGCTGCACTTAGCGGGCCCCCGCTGCACGTGCCGCAGCTGAAGGCGAGAGTGCTGGCTTGGGTTGGGATACGCGCGCAGATCCGTTTGCGTCTGTCTCTCTGTGTCTTTCTGTGTTGCTCTGTGTCTCTGTGTGTCTTTGTGGGTCCCTTTCGCTCTCTCGCTCTCTCTCTGTCTCTCTCTCTCACTCTCTCTCGTTCTCCCTCTCTCTCTCTCTCTATCTGTGTCTCTGTCTGTGTCTCTGTGTGTGTGTTTGTGTATCTCTGCGTGTCTTTGTGTTCCCTGTGTCTTTGTGTCTATGTCTGTGTCTGTCAAACCAACGACTACCTGATCATATTGACCCTTTAGTATCTTTCCATCTGGTTTCCATTTGGTTTCTTCATCCGCATCCGCTGCCAGCACGCTATTGCAATAGAAGTGTCCACCATTACAAGGGTAGGTGTGAACCAACTGCCTGGTTATCCCTGCTAATCATTTTTGGCTTGAAATTGCAAGCACAAGAGCACCTCAAGCACTTTGTTGGCCCAGTGTGGGTTTGGTTCTAGTTAATTTGCCAGTGCCCTGTTTTCCTCGACGAGGACGCCTAGGTTCTTGATGCCATAGCACATCAACACTGAATGAAGTACAATAATTCAGGAGAGGCAAAGACGTCCACCACGCCAGATCATACCCCCACACACCCTACCCTACTTTCGCTCATGGTGAAGAGGCGCCTTGTCAACATGAAACTCAAACGCAGAGCTTATATGCCACTCGTGTGCAATATGTATATATAGTGCGTTTGTTGTGAGCTGCCTTGGCAGTATAGAATGCTACCTCCAAAATATATTCGTGTTTATTAGTACACCTTTGGTTTGTGGTTTGTTCTTGATGACGAGGACATGTTGTTTTCACCCTACCTTTTGTTTCACCCCTATGGGAAATCAACTAGAGTATTGAAACTGCACTAAAGAAAGGACCAACAGGAGAAGAAACGGTGGAGTCCGCAAAACGCGCATCCCACCCGTTTTCTAAGGACGTCACCTCAGTGGGCACAACAAAAAGACGGTCTAGCCGGGCTAATTGCGAGTGTGTTCACCTGGTTTAATGAACCCAAAGGCCAAATTTAGGGGGGCTTTCGGAAAACCAGCAACACCACAAGGGCTCCCTTTTTAGGTTGCCTTCAAGAACAACCAAAAGGAATCCACAAGGAAGCCAAAAGGAAGACACGACAAAGAAATCCAGAAAAGAATCGCAGGCCATCAAGGAATCCACAAAGAAACTCAATTTTTGGGCCTGCGACATGCCATCTCACGCTCGACGCAGGTGCTGGCGCACCATGGGCGCTGGGACCGGCTGTGCCCGCCGGACAGCGCCAGAGCCTCCTACCAGCGCCTGAAAGGCGGGGAGTCCGCGGAAAGAATTCGTTAGGGGCTCGCGGCTTCCCAAGTTCCACGGGAAAGAAGCGAACAGAGAAAAGAATAAAGGGGGGGAATCCCGTTTTTTTTCTTCTGGGGAGTGCCCAACGGAAGACATTGTTAACAACCTAACCAAAAAATGGGGGTTAGACACCAAACTGAGGTAAACAAAATGCCCCTTGTAGTGTTGGAGGACATGCCTTTCGCTGGCTCAGATGTCAGTTTTCCTTTGTCCCTCTCCCCGTGCTGCCGGAAGCATCGACCGAAACATCTGCAACATCGAAACTGTCTTATAGAAGAAGTGCAAGTCTGCCGCCATCCAGTGCGATTCTTCGATGTTCTGTTCCAGTTACTCTTTAACCGATGCTTTGTTTTCGGGAGGCGTCCAGATGGGGTCTATTACTCGCGGAAAGAGTCAGCAGAAACAATTGTTCTGAACCTGGGGGCGCAGTCGCTAATGCGAAAAGAACCTGTGCACTATTGGCATGGGTTTGTCTTTAAATAGTGGACCCACAAAATGGCGGGCTTTCTTTTGGTTTCCCGTTTAAGCCATCCCAAGAAGATACCTCAAAAAAAGACAAATCCGTATCAGGGGAAGAAGCTTCCTTCACCGCAAGAGGTTCTGCGAGTACTTTTGCTGGACATCGTGTGGCGTTGGGCTTCAGGGCTTCGCAGATCTGACTGCCGGTGTTTGCCCATACGAGCAATATGACTAGAAACGGGGAATAGCGAGTTGAGGAACAACATGTTGGCATTTTTTTTAAGTTTTATTTCTGCACAGACTGCGCTCAAATTTGCATTCGCATCTGCATCATTTAATGCGAGCTTGCCTGGGGGTACAACGAGCTCATCATGATATAGGCCCTATTCGTGGGGATCCCTTAAGTCAGCTTTTAGAATTGTAGTAAACCTGGCAGATTCGCATGCTTAGATTCGTTGTTTCTCCTTTCGTGCATCTATCCACGTCGTGACATGTTTTCTCGCCTCCTTTGTGTCCTGGGTCAATGCCCTGAACAACCACAGTTCTGCCGGATCTTCATGGCTGAAAGTGCACTTACAGGCTTAAAGCTCCAGGGCTGAACTCTATGAGGGGGTTTGCGGCTTCGCTTCAATTTTCAAAATGAGCACCCATATGGTTCTGACTTTGAATGGTTGGCAAACCTTCCAACATGGTTGGCATGATGTCCAAAGGATTCCCAATTGGACATCATGGGTCAACTCCGGATAAAGTTCGAGGACGATGCTAGTCAGGGGTTGGTTTCAAGGCTAGATGGGAAGCTGGTACTGGGAAACCAAGGGCCAAGAGAAGACCACAGCACGCCCCCTTTGACCATGTGATTGGTTCTGTGTTTTGATTTTTTGCCATGTCCTGGGCCAAAAAAGGAAACTCATTGGTATTTAATTCACCCATAGGTTTGGACCCGGTGTTTAGGTGAGTTTCCTTGCGACGCGGGTTTGGGTCCCGAAGCGCATCCTCGTCGGTTCGCCGACAACGACGGCTCGTCGGCGCCAGGCGCGGACCTGCGCTTCGTGGTGGAGGACACCTTGGGCCACGCCTGCGCTCGGGGGAGGTGCGCTCTGGGGGGGCGGGGAGGGGTCATGGGGAAGCCCAGGTCCCGGGGAGGGAAGGGTGGAGGACCAAAACCAGATAAGAAGCCCCTTGACCCCTGGATTTGTTCCGGTTTCCAGAAAGCCTCAGTCTTAAAATGGCAAAACGGACCTTGATCTGGTGTTTTGTGACATTTTTCTCCCCATGGTCCATGTACTTATACATGGTCAAGGTGATCAATTCTGGCCTTTTCGTTTCCCATGGTCCATGTGAAAGGTCTTTTGGTTCCCAAAGAGGACATCACCGTTTATGTTTGGGCCCAAGGCCAAGTGAGCCAGACCTCCCATCATTGAAGGTGCAGGTGGTGCCTGAGTGCCCTAAGAATCCCAATGGTGTGCGAGCCGTTTTGTTGGCTTTTGGAGAGGGGGATTCTGCCTCTTTGACATCAAATAAAAATAAACCCAGGTGGTATCCCCAACAGAAACCTCCGCAAACCTGCCCCGCCCAAACCCGCTCTACTCCAGAACCTATCTGAGCAAAGACCCCAAAGCTTTGGGCTGTTGGGGAAGAACAAGCTCAGTTGCCCAAAGCCGACCTTTTGACCTTTTGACTTCCCAATTTTTGTCCATGTTTAGTCATGGCCCCAAAAGGTTGAACTGTGGTTCCTGGGTCCTTTTTTGAGCAACTGGGCAAGTGATCCGGTTCTTTTCTCTCATGGAGATCCACGACCTGCTGGGCCAAGCGGCTCATTGATGGTCTGCGAGTCGCGCTTCATATGGTGAGCTGTTCCCGCCAAATGGAAATCCACCATGGGAGCTTTGGGTCTTGACCCGCCCCCTTGTTCCGTGCAGGTGCCTGCAAGGTCCTGCTGCTAACTAGTTCGCCCGCCCAAATCGATTCTTGAGCCGTCAGGGGGGTGCATTCAAGCTACCCTCAGGGTGCTTGTGCAATACACCAGAAACCGGGCTCCATAAGTCCATATCTTTAGGAAATCCGCTGGACCTCCCTCCTTTGTTTCTTCTTTGTTGGAGGAGGTGAACCCCATGTTAATATCAACGACCAAACAAAGAGTGCCCTTTTTGGGTGTGTTTAAAATACTTTTGAGTCGCTGCCCTTTGAGTGGTTCAAAAGGGGTTGCCCAAAAGTAGGAAAAACAAAGCAATTTTGAGGGCCCCCTCATTCTAAAACCCGCCCCATTTGCTTGAAACAAAATCAACGTCCGACCAAAGAGTCTTCTTTTTCCCCACAGAAAGCAGTTGTTTGCCACCCTCACAATCCCCTTAAACAAGTCTTAAACATATTATAATATATCATGCGCCCCCCCCAACCACCCACTGGTTGGTGAAATACCCTCCACTCCAGCCGCTCCCCTCGGACCCAAGGCAGCAGCTCTGCGCCGCGGAGCTGCGCCAAGTCCAGGACTTCCTCCAGGCGCGCGCCTCGTTCGACTCGTTGGGATGGAGGGGAGGCGGAGCCAAATTGGAGGGACGCGGCCGCCAGGTTTGGCGCCGGAGATGGCTGTGGTTGTCAAAACCGTTTTGGGATACCATTTTGGTTGGTAGGTGAATTCACCACCCATTTTAGAACCTATTTGAGTGGGGATTGGGATGTTCGCTGGGGGTACGGGGTTTTGACCCACAGCCAGATGAGCACGACGCCATCTCAAGGGTCGATCGTTGTTGTGCAGAGTCTTTTTGACACCGACGGGCACCTGCTCAACTTGTTTGATGCGCTCGCCCCTCTCAGGTTTGCTGAGATGTTCGACTTTAGAAACCACGTGTTTGGCGATCATCCTCTTAATCATCCTAGACATGCACGGAACCAAGGAATTGAAGTTGGTTGGTTGCTGGCTTTGCATTCCATTTGAACAACGGAAGGTCACCTTGGCGCAGTCCAATGTCCATGGCTCCGGACTGTTCGCTCACTGCAACCCACCGCTTGTGGGGTTCAGAACTCGGAAGAGCTCCGTGTGGGCACGCATGTGGAAGAATGGGGCCCGAAATGGTGGACATCAAAGTTCGGTTGGGCTTCATGTCCAGCACTTCTGAGGTGGTTCCAACTATTGAAATTGGTTCCATGTCAAGAGAGGGCGGGCATCCGCGATCTATGTTTGGGACCGTCCCATGCAATTACCGGATTTTGAATAAGCCTTGCAGATTCACGGTGCGGTGCACTCCCCAACAAAGTTGTCCGGGTTCCCTATAAAACGCGGACACGCCCCAAGCACGCATTATACGGATCCCCCAAACCAACAAGGACACTTTGCTCTGCTTGATTTTGAAAGCAAGACCCCGAGTCATCCAAACGCTCAAACGGCCTCCCGGGAAGGATAGGCCCTGAGCTGCAAAGTGTTGGCCTTGCGTTGTTGGGTTCCCCGACTTTGCGCAGGAGCCCGATTTGAATACCTCCGCTGAAAATACCATTGGAGACGGGGATCATTCCTAATATGTTTAGTGACCCTGGCAGAAGAAGTGGATACTACCTTCATTGTTGGGCTAGATCCCACTTTTGGTTAAGCCAAGCAGCAGAAAGGCAAGCAAGCACAGACCTTGTCTTTTTCTGAGGCATGTCCCTTTGGTTTGAAGAGAAGCCAAAGATGCAAGTACCATCTAAACTTGCTGTTTAAGATGTTGTGTTGCTGGTTGTCCCCAGTTAGTCTTAAAGGGAATCCGTCACCACTGGACATATGTTCTGTTATTTTTTTCAGGGCACTGAAGCTAATGGAGGTGACCCGAACCAACCTGGCTAGTTGGGTGTTTGTTTGTTTGTTTGTTTTTTTTGGGGGGAGCCCCAAAATGGCGGTTTTCCTTCAAAACCAGAAAAACCGGGGTGTCCAATCCCTCGTGGGCAGCCCCGCTCCTTTTGGTAAAGGGAAATCAGGCTGGGTGCTAAATCGCCCGTAGCTTTTAGTTTTCCGAAGGGAAACCAACAAGGGATGGATGTTTTGGAAACCATCTCTGGCCCTTGATCTTTTACACCCAGCAGAACCTGGTTCTCCTCAAACGATGTTGTATTGTGATGTGCACTACATACGAAACAGAAGCCGAACATATATTAGTTGTTTCTCCTTGTACCCCTTTTATGTGTGTCAAGTATAGTGAGTAACAATCAGTTTGCACATGGATTTTCATTTGTGGCCCACCAATTTCCTGGTTGCAGTACCCAAATGTTTGCTAACAGTATATGTTGGGTATGCGAGCTGATTGGTCACTACAGCCCACATCTCTTGTTGCAAGGGCCAAGTATCAAGTGCATTTTCAGTTAGCTTACATACCACCACGGTAAGCTTGTCATGCTGCAGTAAATACCCCTTATATATAAGTAAGTGGAACAAAACCCACACACCTCCAAAACCCACAGCTGGAAATTCCCTTAAAAGTACCCCCCCCCTTGTGAGGCCCAAATGATGTATATTGGTTCCAACCAGGAGCTCTGGGCCGGCCTTGCCTCGGACGCCTGAGGATTCGGAGCTTTCCGCAACCGGAAGCGGAAAGCGCGGTCCGTTCGCTTTCTGTTTGTTTTACAGGGAATCTATCGCTGGAGTTGTTTTGTTCTATCAAATTTTCGTTGCGGAAATGCAAATGGAGGACAAGTCGACAGAGAATTCGGGATGTTTGGAAGACAGGCCTTAGCTAGCTGCAAGTTGTTCAGAGGATGCGACCATGAACATCCTGTTTTTTACGACTTGGTTCCAATTTGTTTGCCGGAAAGGCAAACCGAGTGGTTTTTTGGGGAATTCCCAGTGCCACTGCGGGGGTTTCCGATGAGCTGGTGCTTTCCTCTTCGAAGTGGCAAGGCCCCAAAGTGGGCAGCCCAAAGTGGGCTGGACGGCGCGGGGAAAAATGGGAGGAACGCTCGCCAAAGCGGGTTGGCGGTGGGCGGATTCTGCTGTGAGCGGGCGTTAAGTGGAGATATTATGGTTTGTTTGGGCGGTGTTTAAATGGCAGTTGTTTTGGACATGTTAACATGTTGGTTTGTTTGTAGGGTGGGGTCCCATTTGAGAGATCCTTCACTTTTGAGGGGGGAGACAGGAAGACCCCGTATTAGCCTACCAGGTTCATGAACGCGGGGGTGGACATTGTTGAACAAGCTTGGGCCAGAGCTTAGTCTTCGTTCGAACCTACCGCAAAGCAAAGCAACCCTCTCTCCGTGAGAACACACTAGTTGGGGGTGCGTTTTTTGAAGGTTCCCCCGTTTGTTGGTTCAAAGGAAAATCAAAAGGAAAGATGCCATTTGAGGTGGTCCCTAGAAAGAAACACACCCAGTTCTTTTGAACCTGATTCATCGATTTGGGCAAATCATCCTGAGCTCACTTGAAGGTACCACGAGTCCGCCCATGACGAGGGTCCCTTGCCGGAGATTCTTTCATTTTCGATGCGCGAATTGTTGTAATTTGCCCAGATTCTGTAGCTGAGGCTGGGCATGTCAACCCCCAGGGTTCCAGCTCGCCTCCTCGGTTGCTGGACTTGATACTTTTTGGGAAGAGAGTGGTAGCACACAAGAAGTGACCTGCAAACAATCCACTCGGGAAGTGAGCAAGTCTCAACCCCAGGTGTCCCAAGCCGCATCTTACCACCGGGAAACGCCTGAGTTGGCTTCAAAATGACCGTCATTTACCGGCACGTGTTGTTTTAGTCTTTCTCGGGGGAAAAAAGTAAGGGACGTCCAAAAAACGACGATACCAAACAACCTGACAAAAATCATGAAGACGATACGGGACGTCAAGACGCCGGAATGAATACACCCGAGCCAACGTAATTTTGACGCTGGCTCACATGAGAGGACAAATTCAAGACTGCATCGGGTCATTTGAGCGCCAACCCGCATCTATTACCCTCTCATCAACAATCATGAAAGTTGAGAGGGGGCTTCCCCAAAAGCTAAGTAGTCTTGCAACACCTTCTGATCAGCTCGTATGGTTGTTGGAGGGAGGGTATCTTTTCAGGGGAAAGCCAAGAGCTGCTCGGTTTGCAGGTCAGCCGCTTGACTACGGCGGGTTGATCAACACCGAGCCTTAATAATTATGCCAGATGGTATTGGTTTTGCCTGTCTGCAGTGAAGTCCTACGGATTACGGATCCTCACGTCGGTTGTCGAGGGGAACCACCCTCGCGCCTCTGGTGAGTAAACCACAATGCAGACCCTTGACAGAAAAGCTGTGATGCTGCCACCATCTTGTTTGTTTACATGGTTTTCGGCGGGCCGTCAGTTTAATACCAGCGGAGGATTATTCGTCTAGGCTCCATATCAGGCTTGTGCAATACCAGGTGTTCAAATCATTTTCCTTTCTGGACGTACCTAGCAGCGCAGGTGTGGTCACGCTTGCCAAAGCTCACACCGTGACGGGCAGAACACAATCTGTGGCGCGGTGCGCAAGTTCAGATACACCAAAGCTGCTTGAAACTCAACTTGTGTTAAACTTCAGATGATTTGAGGTTGTTTAAGTCGTGTCAATATGCGAATGTCCATCTTACAACTGGGCAAATAGCATTGTGTCCAATCTAATGATGCCTTCCTGTTTCCGCTGATCAGTTGTCCCTCTGGATTCTCCCAAAGTCAAAATTAGTGAGCACGTGGGTACGTCCAATGTATCAAGATAGTGGGCCAAAGTTTGGGGGAAGTTCTTTGTGGTTTCGTTTTGAACCAATCTGAAAGGACTACCCAGAAAGTCTCTCACACCCACATCTCACATCCAGAGACCATGGGCTTCTGGATTCGCCGTTTGAGCCAAAGCAGCCAGACTGGCGGCTCAGTCTGAGTTAATGCAATGCCGCATGCGGTCAAAGGGCGGAATGGAACGATGGCTGCAGTTGCCTTTATCATTTTAGACTAATACGGACCGATGGGTGTGTGTGTGAAAATATGTGAAATGGGCAGTTTTCCTGTATGCCTTCAAGCCAAACAAAGTTCCCTCAAGACAGACAAGCTGATTTCGCCTTCCTCCTAGTTTTTGCTTGAAGCCTTTGTTGCCTCACCGGCTTATAGGATCGGCCGCTGACTTCTCGTTGAGCTGGTCGCGTGGGTCCAAGCCGAATGGGTAAAAGGGAGTCTTAGGGATCCCATTTCCCTATAGGCAACCAAGACAAATCTGAAGCCAAATAGAAAATGGCGAAGGGTTCCCTAGTGGCTTGCCTGGTTTTCCTGCCGTCCTGCCCGCTTCCTGCATGACAGACAGTTGAGTGTGCAGAACCCACTGCTATCAGCCATTTGGGTGGTTCTTCTGCCTGGTGGAATTGGGGTAAAGTCGTGTACACACGTTTACAACCATGTCAATGTTAGTTGGGACAAGAGTCGCTGGGCTGTGCTCAATTTTATCTGCCTTCTTCAAGCAGCGCCGCAGCTCATAAGGACCGGGGGCAGACAAAGCACATGGTTCATGCCAGTCTCACTCTGCCCATCGGCGACAACTCGAGGTTTCCCAAAGACAAATGAATTGCAAGACAGAACGAAGCTTGGATTCATCCCATAGCCCTTCTTCCACCAAATAATGACAAAGTTGGTTGGCCCTTAAGAAATATGATCGTCACTGATGCCGCATTCAACATGTCACAGAAAGAAGCGAAGTACACAAGCTTTTCACAGCACCGGGGCATTCACGCAGACCCCACTCTCATGTTTTCGCCGGAAAGACGTTTTCTGAGCCAAAAAGCGCAGCTCGGACTTTCCGTGGGCACGTCGCCATGGGCCGCCATGCTGGTTCCCACCTTCCACCCTGACGCAGGGCTTAACGCGGCGCCCATCGCCGCGTGGGCGCCGCGGTCGCGGCCGGCGCAATCTGCGCGGCGCGGCGAAAATGGCGCCTGGAGGACCGCGGCATCGGCGGCCTGTGCTGTGGCTACGTGGCGCTCGCAGAGGCGAGAGGAGGGTTTGGCAGGGATGGTCCTCCTTACTTATAGATGGGAGTTAGCTAAGTGGTTAGTAACTCTGGTTATTACCCACTTGCGATAGCTACCAACCGGGTCAATAAACGGGTTACCAACCGTTTTGCTAAGTTCCAGATCATCTAAGCAATAGGGGGTTTTGACAAACAGCAGCGTGCCAACTAAGGAAATTCAAAAAGGGCGCGGTTTTCTGAGGGTACTCCCTTTCTATTCGGTGTTAAAGGAATCTATCAAAACTAATCCCAAGCCACTATCCCGGTTTGTTTTTATTCTCCAGACAATCCCATCCGCATGCAAACTTACCTTTTGCATTGAAGTTCCGGTTAATCTCGTGCTGGAGCAAATCCGCATAGTTAGGTCTACGCAACTCTCGAATTGTCTAAGTACTTCCTACGGAGGTTAAGGAGGTACTTCCACGGCATTTCAACGGATACTTTCAGTGATCCACAGCTGCCTATGCATGAACTATCCACCCCAATCTAGTGGCACCCATATTCCCTTTACTTGGTTTCAGCTAAAAGTCACTCAACCAATCCAAAAGGACACCACCCAACAAATCCACATGTTCCATTCCGGAGTCAAGCAAAGAAAGATCTGCCTATATACACATACCATCAAGTCTAGCACGGATTTCACGTCTCTTGTTCCCAGTGCTAGAACTCCTCTATGGTTTCGTTGAGCATGTGGTGCTCTGGATCTGGACCCCAAAAACAATTTGCCTTCGGTTTTCCCTTGAAACCACCAAAAGGGGTGCCAACTCCAAATAAAGACACTGCCAACAAATGGTGTGTTTCAACCTATGCTTCCCCTTCCAAACCACCCCAGGCCAAGTGGTCGAAAGTGGGGCTTGAGGGCACTTGAGGGGCACCAAAAGGAGACCCACCATTTTCAGGTTTGAGATGCGCAGCAACCGGCAGTATGGGTTTTGGGTGGGCCATGTCCTCTCGCTTTTTCGTGTGGTAGTATTGTCGGGCATTCAGTGTTTATTTGGAGACAACCCCCGCGAACATCCTGTTTTGCGGCAGCCCCCATTTTCTGAGGCCTCCCATGGTCCTGCAATATGGCTGTGGGTCAAATATGGGCACCAAAAATGAAACCCCAGTAACTGGAACCAAGGACTAAAACCTCCGGTTTTCTGGTTTCATGTTGACCCATATGTTATTCTCGGTGCACCGATGTGGTCCACGTCCACTTGGCTCGGTTTCTCTCCGCCTCGCGTCGAGCGACGCGAGGAGAAGTCATGAGGAGCCCCGGCTTCCGGCGAGCTACGCGCCGGAGGAGCTGGCGCGGTCCTGTCGGCCGAGCCTTGGCCGTTGGGAGATGAGCTGAACCATCCCCAAGACATGGACTCCATGAGGTGAGCCAACTATCGAAACAATGTGTGGGATATTTCCCTTTGTCCTTGTGAGGTGAACCAACTATCCCACACACTCCATGTTGGTCATATTTACTAACATTCGCGAATGTTGGCGACTAGCACCAACATTGGAGTGGCTGGGTATGGACGTGTCATGTTTTTAACGGGACTCAAAAAACGGAACAGTTTTTTTGGTGATTCCTTATCGGGAGCCCCAACATGGCGGGTCTTCCCATTTTCCTGTTGGTTTCGCCAAAAACAGGGGTACCCTCAAAAACAGACACCCACGTGCATATTTTCACCTTGGCACCCCGCCCTCGAAACTGGAGGGCTTTCCTCTTGACCAAGAGTTGAAGTCCCGGTTTGTAGCACTGGCAAAGTTGGGAGTGTGGGAACACCACCCACCGATCGAGAAACTCCATCCATTTATGCTTGGAACGCGGTCATTGTCGCATTCCGCATGGAAACCCAGTTGATTGATACACCCCTGGTTGGTTGATATACAGTTGCGGTGTGCATTTGAAAGACGGGGCTTCTTCATTGGGAGAACACTTCCCAAAATAACATCCGCAAGGTTCATTGCTTCGGATCGGTTGGGTGGCCTAGCTCGACAGGGTGTCCCCGCTTCAACAGATGATCAAACCTGGTTTTGCCTTGGTTTCAGTTGGTGTTGATCGGTTCCATTGGTTTACTTTGCTTTCCTTGGGTTTGGTTTCCTAGGGTTTTGTTTGGTTTTCCTTAGTTTCCTAAGCCAGAATTCAGCATACTTCAAGAAGCTTTTCACCTTTCGGGTCACTGCTTGCCAAGTGGTCCCCATCCCCCGGGGACACTCGCTGTGTTGCAAAAGTGTTTCTGAACAAGGTGGACCCCTTTGTTGGTACCACGAAAGGGGACTGAATACTTCAAGAACCCCTCATAGACATTCCTCCAGCAACCAGTTGTCCTACCGCAAGGTCTTTGGAGAGGCCTCATGAAGGAATGTCCGGTATCCCACCCACAATTTTGGCGGGCATTCGCTAAAACCCATTCAACTTCTGCCGGAAAATGACGCATATGGAAACGCAGGTGGTTGATACACTCCTGGTTGATGAATAGGCTTCCATGTAAAGCGGCCAGGCTGACTGTGCAATTGGAGTTGTTTCTCGTGCCAAAATGGAGCCCTAAAATGTTGGTTTCCTTCACCTTCAAACCAACTAAAATTGAGGGTACCCTCAAAGAGCCACCATTTTGGGATGCTTCAATTTAGAGAGAAGCCAAAAGTTGGTGCCAAAGAAAAGTTGGTGGAATTTCAAGGGAAGCCAAGTACAGGGGAACCAACCCTTCTGCCTCAAGCGCAGACCCATTGAGGCACAGCTTCCGCACGCTGCAGCGCGGCCTTGAAGTCTTCTCCCGCTGCGGGCGTTGGCTCCTGGCGGCTGCGTTGGAGCGAGGTCAGGGGAATCTAAGTCACTAGTCTTGCCCAGTGCTTGGCGTTACTGCCAAGCAGTGCGCATTTATATTATAATACATATAAGGGGTGTAGAGTTCCCACCTTTGGGGATGTTCTATTTGGATCCCTTTGAAACTGACACGTCATGCGCAGCTCATTTTCCATGCAACCACCGACCGTTGACGAGGGTGTTGCAATGACAAGCAAGCAGGATTTCGTGCAGGGTTACTACCAAGAGATGTAAGTTACCCAGAGATGTAACTGGAAGTGGGTTCGGATTGGTCCACTTTGGTGTCACAAGATTTCTACCCTCCAAAAAAACAATATGGGGCCTGCACAGGGGTTCTCTTAATGTTAACCCCGGATCAATGAACCCAATAGAGAGGTGTCCCCATGTTAGTGGGGTTCATCACTTTTGGAGGGAACACCCCCCTAATACTGGGACGGGTTTATCAATCCTGGGTCAACATTAACAGGAGAACGGTTCTATGTTTTTTTTGGGAGGCATGGGCGGGATGTCTGTCGATCCAGGCGGCGCCGGCAGCAGCGAGGAGGCGGCGCTGGCGGCGGAGTTGCGGGCGGCGTTGACGGAGCTGGGGCCCTCCTTTGTGAAGGTGGGGGCGGGGTGGGGGCGGGGTGGGCTGGTGGGGTGGGGTGGGGGTGGGGTGTGGGGTGGGGTGGGGGTGGGGTGGGGGCGGGGTGGGGTGGGGTGGGGTGGTTCCTTTGAACGGTGGAGTCCGTTTTGAAGACTCAAACTTTGTAAGCCCTAAAGAAGGTGAGGCGGCTGTAATGGCCGGGAGCCGTGTGGCTCCTGCAAAAGCCGCCCTTGAAAGTGTGTGAAGGGAAACGTATGAAGGTTTTTGTTTGGTTGCCTGCCGGTGCTTGGCGTGCGAATTGTCCTCTTTCCAACAATCATGCAAGTGGACGGCTGGAAGGTTTCGGCAGACGATCACGAAAAGGGCAGGGGGTGATAGGAGGAATTTACCCGCGGGTAAAAGTAGATGGCAGAAGGGAATGATGAAGCCAATATGGGAGTTGTGGTGTTCCTCTTATTTCCCTTTAAACCACAAAAACAAAGGGGTCCCTCAACAATAACATATCCAAGGCCGGGTGAAGGATCCTCTCAACCGGCAGCTCAAAGCATAATCCTCTTTCTTTGTTTCTGTTCCAGTTTTCCTTTGGACAATCAAGGGGAAAAAAGGGGGTCCACATGCTTGAAGCTTTTTGAATTACCTTCCCACCAACGAACATGGAAGTGCAAAAAGGCCCTTTCCAAGAGGAAAGTAGTCTTTCTGCAGGGGTCTGTGCACAAACCCATGTTAGCTGGTGGGAGCTCGCGGGCGACCGACCGCCAGGTGGGGCAATTTCTCTCGAGCCGCGTGGACTTGCTGCCGCAGGGGCCATGGAAGGTGTTGCCCAGAAGCTCCCCATGTTTCGACTTGAAAGGATTCGTGTTGACACTTTTTGAGGGGCTTACTACATTTCAGCATAAGCTACAAGCTACAACAAAGAAGCTACCAGATAGTATCAGGTAATTGAAAACCAAGTTGTCCTTGAGGGGTAAACGGTTTTGGGGCTATTGAAATGGATCTTCAACCTTTGACTCTTCGAGGATGCACGTTTTCCGTCTATACAACTAACAATACGTTGAACTTTTTGCGCCGCGCCGCGGCGCAAACGGGGTTAAACATCTTCGTCGATTTCACACTTCTCTTGAAAAGGCCAAGTTGAATTGAGCTTCCTTCAAGCGGGATGATGTTTGAAGGGGGTTTCTTATCAGGGAACTTCTACTTGGTGGATTGGCTTGGCGGTTTGTTGAGGGCAAAACGAAAACCGCATCCCTCCAAACCAACTAGATGACGTCTTGGTCAGTCGTTTTGTCTCAACTTACCCACAGGAAGCCGCTCCATCTTGACGGATGACGTTGCGACGTCCAGTGTGTTTAGCTGGATCCTAAGTCCTGACCTCTAGACTCCAATGGCCACTTGGCCTTGACTTTGGACTGGATCTTGCTGCGTTTAGTTGTTTGAGGCCACTGCCATGTTTGTTTTATGTCTAGCTTGTTCTTGATGCGTTGTTTGTTAGCTGGTTCCCAGACCATCAAAGTGGGTGCCTCAAGGTTTGAAGTCAACCCGCAAGATCCCCTGCCACACGGTAGTGAAAACTGAAATGGTCTGGCTTCCGACTACAGATTACGGATCGGGAAAATCGGGATCCCGAGTTTGAACAGCCCACTTCTCGCACGATCACCGAGGGTACCGCTGCCTTGGCTCTTAGACAAATCAAAGCTAAGGGATTACCACATGAATTTGCCTATGCTTTGGCGGTGGTCTAAAACTGATGTAGATCCATTGCTTGGGGATCTAAGTCTTTTGTTTGGCTCTGGAATTCTTGCATTCTTTCTTGCAGAATGGCACACCCCTCCCCACCCACCAACACCATTCACCACCAGTGCAAAGTTCAATGCCCAGCACCCAGCACCCACCAACCCACCAACTCACCAACCCACCAGGCACCAGCCCACCGCATCCATTGCATCCACCGCATCAACCACATCCACCGCACCAGCAACACCCAACCATTTGAAACGGAATTAACTCTCCGGGTAGTTGGAGTGAGCGTGGCCGCCGCATGGATTTCTTCGCCTGGATTTTGGTAGGCCATTCTAACAAGGTGTTTCAATTGTGACTTGTCAAACCATGTGCAGCAGCAGCAAACAGACACCCAGCCATATTATGACTTGGACGCCATGCACCAGCGCAATATGCCTGGGTCCATCCCAGTGACCTCACAAAGAGATTTGCTTGGCGGCCGCCAGCACGATGAAGCTTCTTTTCTTTGAGGGCCCCTTATTTCAGCGATTACATCATCATTTCCCAGGCCAATCCCACACTCAACGGTCACTTCCACCACAGTCCAGCCATAAGCATTGACTGCGCCCTTCTTTCAGCTTGGTGTCGTTTTAATGGTTGACCGGAGTGGTTTGGGGACCAAGCTTGAATTAGAGCAACTCTGTGGATGGACCCTGGGTTGGTGTTTTCACCCGCGCAATGGGTTGCGAGTTTTCGCCATGGAAGTGTGGAACTGGGCGCGGCGCTGCTGTGGGCGGCGACACCGCCCGGTGAGTTTGCCAGGCCCGGAGGCCCAAATGCCTCCTGAGTTGTGTTCGGACGGTGCCGGCCTTTTAAGGGGCAAACTCCATGTTGGTGGTCCCTTGAAACATACAAACAAACTTACGCACATCCTCGGTGCACCTGTCTTGATGTCTCTTTTGCGGTACTCCAAGAGATGGAGGCTCATCAGTGGTTAGGACCCAAACCCCCCTCCTTAATCT
>CAUJNA010000369.1:842500-1035000 GCA_963377175.1 Effrenium voratum | reverse complement strand
AACTTGAGACCATCCCTCAAGTCCATTTCTTGAAAGTCATCCTTGCAAGCATCTTGTTAATTTTATACCTGGAGGTCACCCAGCCTTTAGCCATTTTGATTCCCCTCCCCAGTCATGTGTGTTGTTCCTGAGCACTAGCGATACTGCAAACCATGCTTGGTGTGTGTGTGTGTGTGTCGCAATCATCCTTCAAATCCACAACTGCAAAGCCAGCCCAGCTTGCACGTCATGTAAAACCATCGCAACCATCTTGAACACCATGTTGACCATGAAAACCATTTCAGCCACCACCTTCCTGAGCCCCAGTGTTCTTCGCCGTTTTTTCGGGGCCGAAGTCCATGGCGCTTCCCGAGGTTTCGGCGGGGGAAGCCGTGCTCTTCGAGGCCCCGCGGGCGTGCGTCGCCGCGGGGCCGCAGGCCTGCGATGAATTGGCGCGACGTGTCGCGAAGGACCGGGAGGCGGGCGAGGGAGATGGGCGAGGTGGCTGGGAGGGAGCCGTTGGGGAGCTGGGCTAGGTCCCAGGATCGTGCCAACTTTTGCCGTTTCTTTTTTGGGTGAGGGTTCCCCTACTAAAGTAGACTACAGAAAAAAGGGTACCCTTATTCTAACCTCTCTACTGGAGGACCTAGTGGGGGCATCCAGATTGGCTTCCAAAGAGGGAGCCAAGGAGCTACCAGGAGTTGTGAGGACATGGTAATTTGTGGGTCTGTTGTGCTTTTTTCCCAGCTGAAATGAAAGCTATGGGGTCGATACGCCCACATAGGCGATAAGGGGTGGTTTGGGGCAGCTTTCAGGAGGGGGTCAGGGCGTTCGGTGTGTTGGGAAAAGGAAATATACTATTTTGATGGGCCCCCTATTTTGACACATACCCATATTTTTGTGCCGGTTGCATAGTGTCAACCTCGCATACATCCGCAGGTTAACTACGCAGTGCCACCCTTGATCAATAGGGTTGTTCAGATTATTCCGGGTCAACATTACCTTTCACTTGGCACAGTGGTTGTTTGAAGGCTGGGGCTGCAAGTATATGCATATTTGGAGTGGATCTGTCATTCCCCCCACCCCAACAAGCAAAAAACAACAACCAGGGTCTTCTTTAATCCTGCATTCCATTGCGGTCTCCTCCATGTATTTCTTGCTTGTTGATAAACAAAAACATAGCAATCGTTAATCTACACAGATATTCGACATACCCCAAAAAAATATGCTAGGGTAGATAAACTATCAAACACAAGTTGACCTGGGAATCTACCGAAGTTTCTTCCCAACACCCCCTTGGATGGACATGATTCAGGGGATTCATGTCCGCCAATCGAGGGTATTTATAGCCATATAGGTATGCGGTATGCGCCAAAATTGGAGGAGCAAACAAGTTAAGCCAAGGCCAAAGAGTCTCAAAAAAGCACCCCCTCCCAGGACCCTCCGTTGTTGGACGGGCCAGCTGAGAATTGCATTTATATTGGGGCATATTGAGGTTCGGCCAAAAAACAGTGGACGATGGTCCTGTGAGGGCCGCGGAGGAAGTGCCCTAAGATTCTCCAAGCCCATCCAAATGCCATATCTCAGACCGGGCCTGGACCAATTCGCAGTTTCGGTCACCTCTTCGTCTCGGGCAGATTCCAAGCGCTGTGTTCCCGTGGATCAAGCCAGCTGCAAAGCGCTAGGCTTACGAGGGTTTTTTGGCAGTTCCAACAAAGGCCGTAGTAGTAATCTCCTGGGTGTGTCTTTTCTTGGGGCCTTCTAGGATCGGACCCTCCCCCCTAGAATGGTCGTTTTCCTTTGGGTTTTCCTGTAAAACCACAAAAAAGGCACCATCAAAAACGACACACACCTGGCTTCATGGGGGATAGAAAGCAAGGCTTGTTTTTCGAAGTCACCCATTGTGAGTTTCACGGAGCCGCTGTGAGCATTGAAGCAAATACCTCCGACTATGCCCAACAAGAGTTCCTGGACAAGATGTGCATACTTCAGTTTTTTTGGCCAGTCCACTCAGGAAGTGAGAAAAAAAAGACCCGCCCATTTCAATCCTCGCTTCGACAGGTTTTGCAGCTGCCCGGCGGCCGCTTTACCGGAGAGGAGGCGTGCGCTTTTGCCTCGAGGCCAAAAGGCTTCCAACGCACAGGAAGCTCTACCCTTCCACAAAAACACCTAGGCCCTAGCGCCGTTTTTAAGGGCAACCCAAAGGCCCAAAGGAGATTGTTTGAGAAATGGTTCAAACATGTCCTGATTTGCCCAACCCTGATTGGTGGCAGATCTTGTTTTGACGTTGTTAGGTAAATAAACTACAAGGGAATGGGGTGGTGGGGTGCGTTCAAGCCAAATGAGGTCATAGGAGCTCGCGTAATCAATTCATCAACATGAAACCCGACCATGGAATCCATCGAGTAAATTCTGATCCAAGAAAGGTTGTTGGAGGTTCGCGTTAGTTTGCATGAGAGGATCTCAAGTGAACTATCAGTATGGACCACACTCTGTTCAGTGGCCCGAAATTCTCCAATAATGGCTTTTGCACAGACCCATGGGGACAATGCGGGGTGTTTGAGCAGAGTGATCTGTGAAGAAACGGTGCCAAGCCGGCAACAGTTGGCCACCGCTTGTCCCAAACAACACAAAAAGTTCCCGCGCGCACGCGCAGACAGAGACACGCAGCAGCGACAGAGAGAGAGAGAGAGAGAGAGAAAGAGAAAGACAGAGAAAGAGAGAGAGAGAGGGAGAGAGAGCGGGAGAGAGAGAGAGAGAGAGAGCGAGCAAGAGAGAGAGAGAGAGAGAAACACACACACACACAGACACACACACACAGACAGACAGACAGACAGACAGACAGACAGACAGACAGACAGACAGACAGACAGACAGACAGACAGACAGACAGACAGAGACAGACAGACAGACAGACAGACAGACAGACAGACAGACAGACAGACAGACAGACAGACAGACAGACAGACAGACAGACAGACAGACAGACAGACAGACAGACAGACAGACAGACAGACAGACAGACAGACAGACAGACAGACAGACAGACAGACAGACAGACAGACAGACAGACAGACAGACAGACAGACAGACAGACAGACAGACAGACAGACAGACAGACAGACAGACACACACACACACACACAGTTGTGAAGCGCTTCCCGCAGGAAGTAGAGGTTGAATCCGTGTCAAGCTGTCAAATGGTCAAACCAGCCGACGGGAGGTCTTCATTAGGAAGACTGACTGATCCCCGGAAAAAATGGAGCTATGCACGGTCTGGCGTTTCAGGCCGCTTCACAGCACGTCTACCACCGTCTTCGTTGGGCAGTGGATGGTAGAGCGCTCACTGCCTCCTTGCAAAACTGATGAGTGACCGCAGGTCATCTGAAAAAACCTGGTTCAACATTTAGACACCAGAAAGGCACGGGCCCGCAACCACAAGAAAAGGAGAAAACCACCAACGACAAATACATGCCCTGGCATCCAATTCTGAAGCCAAGTCCTCTCACATGTGCCGGGTGTTGGCGCAGCTCTTTCCTCGCACTTGTCCATCGAGAGAAAGCTTAACAAACCTAAATGGCCTCCGTGGCCAGTCTTTTGACATCCGATCAGCTCGGTTTTGTCGCTTTTTACCAAAAAGGTCAAACTGCATACTCTTCAGTGGCACCAAATCTGGAAAAGAAAGCCCTGGTTTAGGCATCAGAAGTGGCACGGGTCCGCAACCACAAGAAAGGGAACACAACCAACATCGCTCTGCAATCAGCGCTTGTCTCTCACACACACACACGGAGATACATGCACACACAAAGACACACACACACACAACACAATTACACACCACACACGCACGCACGCACGCACGCGCGCACGCACACAATCCCACACCCACCCCACACCCACACCCACACCCACACCCACACCCACACCGACACCCACGCACGCATGCACGCACGTCACCCACACACACACACACCCACCCACCCACCCACCCACGCACGCACGCAAACACACACACACACACAGACACACACACACACACACACACACACACACACACACACACACACACACACACACACACACACACACACACACACACACACACACACACACACACACACACACACACACACACACACACACACACACACACACACACACACACACACACACACACACACACACACACACGCCACGCACGCGCCCGCCCGCCCGCCCGCGCCGCCCGCCCGCCCGCCCGCCCGCCCGCCCGCCCGCGCGCGCGCGCACACACGCACACGCACGCACACACACACGCACACACACACACCACACACACACACACACACACACACACACACACACCACCACGCACGCACGCACGCACGCCCGCCCGCCCGCCCGCCCGGACGCCCGCACGCACGCGCACGCCCGCACGCCCACACGCCCACACGCCCACACTGCCACACACCCACACCCGCACCCACACCCACGCGCACGCGCACGCGCACGCGCCCGCGCCCGCGCACGCGCACACACGCCCACGCGCACGCGCACGCGCCCGCGCCCGCGCCCGCGCCCGCGCCCGCCCCTCCGCCCGCGCACGCACGCACGCACGCACGCACGCACCCACACACACACACAGACACAGACAGACACACACAGACACCAAAAGACACACACACACAGACTCGCACACACATGCACGATTAAGGGCAAAACCAGAAGGAGGGGGTGTTCAGAACTTGGGCGCCTGCTGGATTGTGCATAAAGGTGGCATCTCTTTCGAGTTCAACCAACTGGGCAGCCTTTTTGAAGGTTCACAGGAAAGCTGACATTGAATCTTCGTGGCCAGTGTGTGAGTGTGGGGAACCCACGCATGCCAGGGTTGAATAGCAACTACTGCGCAAATTTCGAACACCGTTTGTGTTGCTTTTTTGGGCGGTGCACGGAGGTCTCTCTACAGCCTGGGGAAGATTGGCTCACCGACCAAAACATGTCTCTCACTTTCTTGATTGACCTCCAGTGGGCAGTTTTGTTGGAACCCACCAAGAAATTGATCAACTTTGAAGCGACATTTCGAGAGGCCCCTTTTCATTTTGCCCTGTGAACCCTGCTCGTGCAACCTGTCCATGGTTGTGGAGAATCTTGCGATAGAGCGACTGTCCAAGCGATAAAGCCATGATCATTCCGAATCTTTCCCCATGCTATTTAAGATTTCAAGTGCTTGTCCACCATGTTCAAACATTTCACCATGCCCCATATGATGTTGTGACCCACAGAGTTCCATCAACTGTATCCCCCTCGCTGGATGTTGCAGGACCCTTTGCGGTCCATCCTCTCCTCCAACTGCCAGCTTTGCAGCCGCGAGCCCCGCTACGTCGCGCTGCGCCTCGGAGAACGGAGTGAGGTGCAGGGGGGGGTGAATTTGGCCGAAATTAAGGCGACTCTAAAAGGGGTTTGCTTTTTTGAGCGTGCCCTTTTCACCTTAGCTTCAACAATATCCAAAAGGAGCACCACCATTTTGGGGGGTCCCCTCTTTTCACACTCACCAGTGCTCAGAAACATGAAACGGGTTCAATATGTTTGTCGGCCCTCAGAACTTAGGCTTGAGGGTATGTAGGCTGTTTGGGTCGCAACAATGATGGGTACACGAAGCCCGGACATGACACTGGTTCCTCCGCTTTCGGGTCACTCGTTCGCGCAAGCGTTTCAAAGGCTCTGCGCGGGTGTCCAGATGTGTGTGTGTGTGTGTGGATCCATGTCCCATTTCCTCCTTAAGTTGCCCGGTTTCATGCCTGCTAGTTTACTACTTTCTCCTCAAGAAGCTTGTGATGAGACATGCACCTATCAGTCATTGTACTGAAGCACGAAGCACAAAAGATGCAAGTTCACTATGTTCATGCGTCATGCCGTCTCAGTGGAGAATTGTCTTAATGTCAAAGGAAGCCCCTCGAAAGCAGGAAAAGGGGCTCTTTTTGTTGGGGCGGAGTCAATTAAACAAATGAAAGCCGCTAGAGAGATTGCACATTTCCCCCAATGTGTCCTTTAGCAGAAGCTAATGAGCTTTTGAGCAGAAGCAGCTTGCACTTTAGGAAATATGTTTTAAGCTGGGCCACACAAAAAAACAAGCCCTGTGGATCCGAGAAGCTACAATGAAAAGCAGAAGGTTCGTCACATATGCGGACGCCTTGTTTCCTGGTGTGTTTTGTGGATATTTGTTTCTTATTGGGATTTGATTGTGACTCACCTGAGCACCCATCATCAACATTGGCTATGTTTGTTCTGCTGTGTTCCGGGTCTTATGGTGTTATAGTCAGGTTTGTCTTAGTGTGTCTTTTTGTTAGGGGACTCCCGAAAATTGTGGTTTGCCTTTTGCTTTTCCCTTCCAATCAATCAAGAAAGGGGTACCCTCAAAAAGCAACACGCCCATATGAACCTGTATAGCATGATGTTGCATCTGGATTGGAAAGTCCACAAGTCAATGGATTTTGGGCACTCACCCGAGGTTCTTGAAATGCTCGCGCCTGGTGCACTCCTGTTGCCCCAACGCCTACGTCGACTCCACTCGGTCACACGCCGTGGTTCGCGCACTTGGCGGGGCGCCCCAGGAGATCTTGCGCACGCGGTTCTTGGGACAACTTACCTGAGTTGAGAGATGTTGACACTGTCTTTTGAGGGTATCCGGGGGTTGGTTTGAAGGGAGACCTCGGGGAAACCACACATTTTGAGGGTTCCCTCCCTAAACAAAATCAGTTGGCGCACTTCCCCTCCCTCCAATTAATTACGGAAGTGGGTTCCGGAGCAAGTTCTTCGGCTTCCATGATTGTTTGGGAGGATGCCCGCTGAGTTGTCAAGCTGTTTGTTGGATGTCCTCAGTTGTGGGTGGGGCCCACGCAATTTTTTGGCGGTCCTCCTTTTGCGTATTCATGTTATGTTCCAATAGGTTGAGGAAACCAACAGTGTCTTCAACAATTGCAGGGGACTCCCTGCTTTGTCCGCCGCCGAATTATCATGGAGACTTGCGAGGTTGGATGGTGAGAAACATGAAGGTCCTGCCGGTATTTGTGCTGGGTTTACGCAATGCCACCTGTCACCGGGAACGATGGTGAATAGTTAATGCACGAGGCACATAGGTGTGCTTAATGCTCGTCTTGCCTTGGCATATCTTGTTTTTTGTTGACTCGGGAGGACAGATGGGGAGAGCACCATGGACGCTCAAAGACCCGCGTCTGCGGACTTGCCCTAAAGAAAGCCACAAGAGCTTAAGACGAGCTCCCCCATGAAGGTCCTGCACTTTGGGATTTCTTGTTTCCATTTGTGAATCATAGTCATTTGCAACACATTTGTCACTCATGGATTTTGGAATCGATGTTGGGATACTTGTTCTTTTTAGTCATTTGCTGTGATATACAGCAGTTCGTGCAACGATTGCAGACAACACATATGTGCCTACCCAACGATGTAGATTTTTTTTAATCTCTAGTCAGAGCTCCTGCAGCTGACTGGCGCTAAATAGCCCACCCCCCTACAGGACGCCAGAAGGAGGTGGGTAGTTGTTTTTTTCTTTTCTGGCTGTCTATTTTCTCACTTCCTGAGTTGCTGGACTTTATACTTGTTAGGGAGACCATGTTAATGGCAACGCGCAAAGTTTAAGAACTTGTTTGTCCAATCCACAATGGAGGTGACTTTGGGAAGAAATGTGATTTCCTTCACCCCAAACCAAAGAAGCCCAAGCAGAGGCGTGCAATTCGTATTTCCAGGTCCACCATAATTGAAGACCCGGTTTGTTCGGCATTCGAGTGAGTGCTCGGCTAAGATGATTTGCCAGCCGGGGCGCAGGCTTGGAATGCCGTTGGGTTCGGGAAAGCCGAGAGGCAGTCCGGAGTCTCCACAATGATTTCATATAGGGTAGACTAGATTTGGACGCGATTGTTTTTGAGGCGATCCTTTTTTGTGTGGTTTCAAAGGGAAACCAAAAGAAAAATCACAATTTTCAGGGGTCCCATTAGAAGAAAGAGCAAGTGTCTTTTTTGACGGAGCTTTCTTTTGTGTTGTTTTACGGGAAACCGAATAAGCAACACAATATTTGCGGGAGCCACAGATGGGGTGACAATGCAGCCTCCATATATATGGTCCTTTCTTCACATGGTTAGTGATTTTTTCATTTCCCTCTGGAACCATCCAAAAAGAACCTCCCCTTTTTGAGACAAGGTCAGATTTGTCCGTAGACGGGCATAGCTAAATGGCTAGTAACCCTGATTGCAACCATTGACACACCACGGTAGGTGGGTTTTAGCTATTGATTCGCCTCGAAGTGTTGGGCGAACACCGTCATGTGGCGCCTGCCAAAGAATTTTCGGCTGAGCTTTATGTGTAGTGTTTGTGAGTTTAGAAAGCCATCTCGCGGTGAGGAGAACTGCTCTGTTTGCCTGGCCTTGGTAGGTGTTTGTGACACTCTGACTGAAGAGTTTGACAGACCTGGGTACCTCCCGGTGGCTGTGGCCATCTTGCAAGGCTGTAAGAGGTCTTTGCTGGCCCTGAGGGAGGCCGAGGACGCAGCAAGAGAGCGACCAAAGAGGCAAGAAGCAGAGGAGCACCCAAAGGGGGCCACAGCAAAGAAGAAGACAGTGGAACCACCTGAGGAGGTCAGAGGCGACAGTGAGGAGAGCTACACCTACGAGACTGAGCAGTTGGTCACCGCCGGGTCCCGACCCAAGACCTACCAGAAAGAGCGCGATAGTGGGAAGAGGAGCAAAGACGCGCCCCGTGAGGAGGTGCTGGAGGAGGTCCGTAAGTTTTTGCGCTTGTCCCAGGCCAGGGACAACAACGCCCACTCAGGCAACAGTGGCAAGAAAGTGCGCAAAGAGAAAAAGAGAACAGAAGGCAGAGAGGAGAGCAGACGGAGACGCAGAGACGCCAAAGAGGCTTCAGAGCAAGCTGTTCCTGAACCAACTAGGAAAAGGAAGGGCAGTGAGCCAAGAGAGAGAGAGGAGCTTTGGCGGAGGCGCTGCGCCTGCACGGCAGGGAAATGGCGGAAGACGAGCTGAGAGAGGATGGCGAGGACTACGGCAACTACAACCTGTGCGACCCAGTGAGGTGGGCAGAGATTGCCCCACGGCGGGGCGATGTCGTAGAAGCAATGCTCCCCATCGCTGCCGGCCGTTCCGAAGAAGCCTTGGTTGCTTTCTTGGTCCTGTCCTACACCGTGGTGGAGGATGGCAGCTTGGCGCTGCTGGTCAGGTGCCTGGGGTGGACCTCTACCGCACAATGGGCAGCCGGTTCAACAGGAGGAAAGGCCACTTACACCTGTGCCAGGAAGCCGACTGCCAGAGTTTCGCAGAAGGAGAAGTGCACCTCACGAGTTTGGTGCTCCGGCCAGGATCAAACTACAGCGCAGGGTTCTTGACAGCGCATGGAAAGCGGTTGCTTCGAGATGTGGCCACTGCGGAAGCAGAGGCAGGAGAGGAAGCAGAGCAGGATGGGCCCAGCGCTCCCGAAGAAGGAACGCTTGGCGAAAGAGAGAGGTTTCTCAAGGCAGGAAAGGGAGTCGGAGGAGCCGGAGAAGGTGTACGAGGCGGGGAAACACCGCCCGTTCCACCTCGACCTGGTCGAAAGCGAGGAGTTTCCCAAGGAGGATCTGGAAAAGGCCATGCAGCAAGGTTGAGCCATATCTCCAACCGGCACTCAGCCCAGCAGGACAGCAAGAAGACCTTAGAGAAAGATGCGGTGCGCAACCTCAAGGAGCGGCTATCAGTTTTGAAGAAGAGAGCCCAAGAAGGACCAGGAGAAGAAACCCCCAGGAGAGTGACATTCCTGGATCCGACCGACGAGGAGTCTGGTGGTGGAGAGCAGCCAGGCCCTTCAAGCTCTGTTCCAGTGCCCGGGAGGATCGGCACAGGGACGGACATGGAAGTCAAGCCTGGGGATTGGATGGGGCTGGCCGGCGACATGAGCCTGGTGAGCAGAAACAAGGACAGCGATCGGTTGGGGCCAAGCGGCGCTACTTCCAGGAGCTTGAAGAGGAGCGATGCCAGGACGGCCGAAGGCCAATTGACGTCCCGGGCTTTGCTTTCAATGAGTTCCGGGCCCACGCGAAGCAGGAAGAAGAAAAAGAAGAAGGGCAAGGACACTTTGAAGAAACTCAAAGAGGTGCTGACTGGGAAGAAGGACAAGGACAGGAAGAAGAGAAAGCGGAGGAGGCAGTCAGCAGATGGGGACCCCGACGATGGAGGCGGGAGCTCCGGCGAGGAGTCCGAGTCTTCCACGAGTTCCGAGACTTCGAGATGTTCAGAGGAGTCTTCGAAGTTGATGGCGCCGCTGAAGCGGCTCTCTTCCCGACAGCCAGGTGCAGTCCTTCAGAAGCTGGTGGAGCAGGTGGAGCAGCAGATGCGCGAGTTCTGCGAGCCAACAGAAGTCGAGGCGGCCCTCACCAGCGGAGTGAGGCTGGTGAGTTACTTCAACCTCTTGCTCAAGAACCAGCACAGCGGGAATTCCCGGGAGGTCAGGGAGCTCTACCACCTTTCCCATTTGATCGACCAGTTGAGGATGGGCTGCTTGGGACGAGTGGGCGATTTGGCCGCGAGCAGGTTCATGGCGGTGCATCAGTCGCTGATGGCAATTGGAATACAGCGAGGTGGCTAGAGCTGGTGACGGTGGATCAACAAGGGTCCGCACCTGCGGAAATGCTCCTAGCCGCAAGACAGTACGGACGGACAATGGAGAAGGCCAAAGGCCACGACAAGGGCAAAGTGCAGTGGGTGCCCTCAACCGGCCGAGGAAACGGAAGTTGGGGTTCATCCTCGGCGCGCGAAGAAGGCGGAGGAGTGTGGCAAAGCGAGAAGGGAAAGAAAAGCAAGAAGGGGAAGAGCAAAACCAAGGACAAAAAGGAGTCTTGGGTGAACTTCTCAAGCAAAGGAGAGAAAGGAAAGGAAGGGGGAAAGGAGTGAAAAAGAAAGCAAGAAGCCGTGGACGATGTGACGAGGCAAAGTGCAGCGTCCGGGCCAGAGGAGAGAAGAAAGATGAGGATCAGTGGGTTATAGCTGGCCATTGTGATCCCAGCATTTCAGATGGAACAGCGCAGAAGAAAGGAGTGAGCCTAGAGAATCAACCTATAGCTGCCCATTTTGGTGTCAGCACCAAGAGAGCAAGGCGCGAAGTACAGACGTTGCCTGCCGAGCCTAGTGGGTCAGAGGACAGACGACCAAGGACAGAGGAGATCATCAGTGAACTGAGAGCATTGCCCGCCGAGAAAAAGAGCGTGTGGGCTGATGTGGTAGACAGTTCTTGGAATCTTGCTTCCCTGGGCGTGGGGCTTCTCTGGACTATGTTTGGGCTGAAGGGGAGAGGGCAACCTTGGGATGACGACGCCGCAGTCTTGAGTGTGTATTTGTCCCATATAAGGGCGCCAGGTCCACGGGTCAACCGACCTAAGCAACTTTTCCCCCTCACCCTCGACAATTTGAAGGTCCCGCGCTACATTTGGGCGTGCAATTCGTCAGGCGAGGCAATGAGGCAGTTTGGGAACCAGGCCGAGTCTGCTGAAGATGCATGGGTTTACCTGTCCGTGTGGTTCTGCAATGACCTTGAAGGCCACAGGGGTCACTGGTTGAAAGAAAGGGGTCTCCTATGCAGCGGAAAGCAGTGGAAAGCATTAGAAACTGTGTGGCGCGAGTGTTAACGAGAGATGAGAGATTATCTTGGGCGCTGCAGGACGTGGAGCAGAATCTCGCAGAAAGGACAGTGGGTTACGGAGGAGATGAGATATCCACTCTGCAGGTGCTGACGATAGAGCAGGCTGAGCCCGCGCTGCCTCCCTTTGGGCACGGCGGCTCCATCAAACTGCTTGACTGGGTTGGCCCAAGGCTCCATACAGTTTTGCAGGACCCAGCCAGTTGTGTGTTACCAGACGATGGCCGAGAATTGCCCAAGCTACAGGCCAAGGTCCACATTAAGGCTGGAGAAGAAAAGGCCATGGCAGAGCTGCTCGTGGCCCGAGGCATTTGCAGTTGGATTCCAGATGCAATGGTGCTGCGGTACAGAGAGCAGAGAGTGCTCAGCGGGCTGTTTGGAGTGAAGAAGGCAGCCGTGACCCCTTCAGGCTCACCAGTGCTAAGGGTCAGAATGAATTTGATACCATCCAACGCAGTGCATGAAGAGCTGGCGGGCAGGATTGGTGCTCTTCCCAACATTTCGCAGTGGGTGTCATTGGTGTTGGAAGAGGGCTGCGCATTGCAGATTTTTCAATCGGATATGGCATCAGCGTTTTACCTTTTCCAATTGCCGCAGTGCTGGCAGGGTCATTTAGCCTTCAATCTCCGGACGCGTGGGGAGAACATCCCAGGAGGCCTTGCTGGAGAAACTTATTTCTTGGCGTGCAATGTTTTGCCAATGGGCTGGGCTTCGTCAGTGGGCATAATGCAAGAAGTATCCGAGAACCTCCTGCTGCGGGCCGGTTTTGAAGTGGAGCGACAGCTTCAAAGAGAAAGGCCGCTGCCGCGATGGATGGTTGAATCTGTGAATTTGGCCCAACAGCATGGCTCTCACTGGTGGCACGTCTATTTGGACAACTTTTGTGCAGTAGAGAAGGTGTGCAGTGGGGCCAAGAGCGACGCTGGGGAACGCCTCCACTGGATGGCAGAGGATGCTTGGGCGCAAGCGAAGGTCCTTTCAGCCAAAAAGAAGCGGGTGCACGCAGCAAGCGTTGCGACTGAACTTGGGGCCTTTATTGATGGTGAATTGGGGTGGCTTGGCGCCAGCCCGGAAAGGCTGCACAAGACAATCAAGCTCTCCCTGCATGCCCTCACCTTGAAGCGAATACCTTTGAAGGTGCTTCAGATTGCTGCGGGCCGCTGGATTTTTATTTGGCAGTTTCGCAGACCAGCGATGACACAACTGCAAGAGGTGTGGCGCTTTTTGGGCAGGCCGTGGGAGAGGAGCAGGAAACGTTTTGCAGTACAGTGGGAACTCTTGCGGGCATGTTGCGGCAGCATGCTGTACCACACCAACCTTCGCGCCGCAGTGGGGGATGATATCAGCTGCTCAGACGCTTCAGCAAAAGGAGGTGCAGTGGCCATCAGCCGGCAGCTGAGCTCAGAAGGACAGGATTTCCTGCAGAGCAAGCTTGACTGCCAGATGCTTCCCTTATCTGCAGAAATCCTTGTAATATCGCTGTTTGACGGGGTAGGAGGCGCTTTCAGGTGCTATGACCTCGTGGGCATTGAGCCGGCTGGCCGAATAGCAGTGGAATGTCACAAGCCTGCTTGCCGGGTAACAAGGAAACGATGGCCAACTTGTATGCAGTATGATGATGTGCGGCAGTTATCGCAAACAGACGTCAGACAGTGGGCCAATAAGTGGGGCCACTTGAAGGCAGTTCACTTGTGGGCTGGCTGTCCTTGTGATGGCGTGTCAGCCATCAAGGCAGAGCGGGGCAATCTCTGGGGCAAACACAGCTCTTTGTTCTGGGAAATCGAGAGGATTTATCGGCTGCTGGCCGCGGAGTTTACCACCGCGCAAGTGCATTTTGTTGTGGAAAACGTTCACAGCATGAATGCCGCTGCAAGGCAAGCCATAAGCCAGGCCATTGGGGTCAAACCAGTGATGCTAGACCCCAGCAAGCAAGTCCCCATGTGTCGCCCCAGGCTGTGCTGGACTACCGCAAACCTGGGAGCTCTCACTGATGTTGAGCTCCTCGACAGGGACGACCGTTGGGAAGCAGTGGTGCCAGGCAACTGGCCTGCAGAGGAGCAGTGGGTGGATGAAGGCTGGCGTTGGGGAGGAGCAGCGACGCAGACCCCGCTGCCAACGTTCATGAAGGCGATCAGACGTCAGCGGCCCCCAGAAAACCCAGCAGGACTGCATCGGGGGGGGGGTCACGCATGTCAACGATGGGCCGCCCATGAATTTAGATACCCCCCTTACCAGTATAAGGACTGCTTCATTTTTTGGAATTCTGATAATCAAGTGAGGTGCGCCAGTAGCTCTGAACGGGAACGTTTAATGGGCTTTGGCGCTGGTCACACAGAGGTCTGTTTTTCAGCTAGCAAGGTCAAACAATCCTATCAGCAATGGGAAGATGAGCGGTGTTCTTTGATGGGCGATGCTTTTGCAGTGGCATCGTTTGTGCTCATCGCGTCGGCGTTGTGTGTCGAGTTCCAGCCATACCCGGGTGCATTGCATTTGTGCAGCCGTTTGGGGTTGGCTCCCGGGGCTTCTTGCAACGTCTCTTGCACTGCTCCCATGCAATTGGGTAGAGCTTATGGAGGCAACGCGTCCCTTTCCTTGCATCGGCCCCGAGACCTTAACCTGTTCCTCATGAGGCACTGCAACCACACGGGGTCTGATATTCGCATTGCTTCAGGAACGGCCTTGAACCCAAAAGGGCTCCAACGGGCTTCGCTAAGTGCTGGGTGGTGGCTTTGGAAAATAGTGTTTGCAGTCAGATGGTTGCACAAGGAGCACATAAACTGTTTAGAGACACGCGCAGCTTTCCTGGCAGTATTGTGGCGGCTACGCCAACTCCGCGGATTTGAGAGTAGATTAACCCACCTGTCCGATTCTTTTGTTTGCGTTTCAGTGTTGGCTAAAGGGCGCACTTCAAGCAAAGCATTGGACCACATTGTCACTCGCACAGCGGCCCATTTGCTGGCATCTGGTTCAACATTGATCCAAGGGCATGTTGACTCGCTAGAAAACCCGACAGACGCCGCCAGCAGAGCATGACGGCGCGGAAGGCTATATTGAAGAAGCTGAGACAGAAGAGACGAGCTGGCAGGTCTTTAGAAGAGAGAGCAGTCACGCAGAGCACATTATCCCGCTATTATGCTGCAGTGGGACTGGTTTTACACTTGGTAGAACAAGCAAGGACTGCCTTTGAAATGGACGATTTAATTGCATGTTGGGTTCAGGAAGTGTTTGCAGAAGGTGAGGCTATGGGAACTGTCGGGGACGCCCTTTCCGCGCTTCATTTTTTCATCCCCTGGACCAAATACAAACTGCCCTCTGCATGGCGTTTGTTCCGTGTGTGGAAGAAGACAGAGGTACCTGCGCAGGCTCCTCCTTTGCCTGTGGCTTTTGTCCTTGCCATGGCTGCACGCAGTTTCGAAAAAGAGGATTTGACAATGGGAACCCTTTTGCTGGTTGGCTTCCACTGCATGCTTCGCACTGGTGAGTTGCTGCTTTTGACCCCCCGACACATTCTTTTAGGGGACAGTGACGCAGTTTTGCAACTTGGCTTCACAAAGACTGGGCTAAGGTTTCATCGCAAAGAGCATGTATCGGTTCAGGACAACCGCGTTTTAACTTGTCTGAAGGTTTTGCTGCAATGGAAACAATGCTGTTCTGAACTGGAATTGCCCCTTTGGACACATTCTCCGCAGAAATTCCGCGATGAATTTCGACAGCTCACGGACTATTTTCAGATCTCACATCTAGGGTTCAGGCCCTACAGTTTGCGCAGAGGCGGGGCAACACATGATTTTCGTATTCATGGCTCAATGGAGCGAGCCCTCGTCCGAGGAAGGTGGAACAGCAGTGGGGCGGCAAGAAATTATTTGCATGAAGGAGTGTCGGTACTGACAGAATTGAGAGTATCGCCTCGTATCTCCGCCAGAATTAGGAAATATGTGACGGCAATTTGAATTGCCGCCAGCCGGCTTCGCCGGGGAAATGTGGAAGATCTAGGTAGGTTTTTTTTAGCATGGTAGGCGCGCATGTGGGGGAACAAGGCCTTCGGCCTAAGTGTGTGGCCTTCAGAGCCAGAGAGCAGGCCATGGGCCTAAGTGTGGAGTGTGGCTTTCACTTTCAGAGCCACAAAGAAGGCCCGCGGGCCAGCGACAGCTGCGCTCCCGGCCATAAGGAGCACGAAGGCAGCCAATTATCTCAAGCAAGGTGGAATGCAAAAGGCATTCTGAGTAAAACCTCAGGATCTGGCGCCAAAAGAGAGGTGCGAGCCCAATTGATTCGCCTCGAAGTGTTGGGCGAACACCGTCATGTGGCGCCTGCCGAAGAATTTTCGGCTGAGCTCCCGCCCACCCAGCCCTAACTAGGTAGGTTTTTTTTAGCATGGTAGGCACGCATGTGGGGGAACAAGGCCTTCGGCCTAAGTGTGTGGCCTTCAGAGCCAGAGAGCAGGCCATGGGCCTAAGTGTGGAGTGTGGCTTTCACTTTCAGAGCCACAAAGAAGGCCCGCGGGCCAGCGACAGCTGCGCTCCCGGCCATAAGGAGCACGAAGGCAGCCAATTATCTCAAGCAAGGTGGAATGCAAAAGGCATTCTGAGTAAAACCTCAGGATCTGGCGCCAAAAGAGAGGTGCGAGCCCAAAGTTTTTGCCATGCCATTTGGCTGGCTTGATCCAGCTGCGGGGTGTTGCGCTTCCTGTTTCTCCTTTCTTTGGAACTTGGACGGGTTTGGTTTAGACACCAGCCAAAAACGGACTTCCATTGGTTTGATTTTCCCCCGCTGGTTTTAAATGGAATCTAATTATCACTGGTGTAAATATGTTGTGTTCTTTTCCTGGTGGCTTGAGCCAATGGAGGAAGAGGCAGCTCGTTCGGCCATTGGATGTCGGTGGGCCGCTGTCAGTTTCAACCCAAAATGGGTACCCGGCCACCTCCAAAGAAGCCACGCCATGGACCAGAGTCGAAAGTCTGAAATGGTTATGGGTCAAAATTCAACCGGAGGGCTGAAGGTTTTAGTCTCTGTTTACATTTACCGGGGTTTAACTTCATGTGGGTGTTTCTCAAAACTGGCGACCCCTCCGGGTAGGTCGTTTCCTTTTGGCTTCCTGAGAAAAAACAGAAAGAAACAGCACATCCAAAAAGCGTCCCTAGTTTTGAGAAAACCCAATGTGTACATTGGGTTTCAGTTTGGATACCTATTTTCGACGCACAGCCAAATGTTCGGCCAAGCTGCGGAGCACCCTTCCGACTCGACTCAGCCATATGCGTTTGACGCATACTCTATGGGCCTTACCGCAATCACGAACGAAGCCAGGTAGAACCACCTGCCAGAGATTGCTAATAGTGTTCTCCAATGCCTAAGCTTGGTTTTAAAGTATCCACCAACCTCATTGCCAAATCATTTGGCTGCCCTATGGTTGTGGCTCCAAAACAGCTTGCCTCATGTCCAGATGACTTAGACCCTCTTACCCCTATGGTTGACCCCAATTGGCTCCAACACCTCGCGCGCGACCCCTCGCTCGTCTCGTTTCGGCAGGTCTCGGTGTCCTGGGTGCCTGTGAGCCTCTGCTTCGAGGCGCGGAAGGCGCAGCTGGGCCAAGGCTTCGCGTGCGCCTGCGCCCGCTGCGCAGAAGAGAGGCGCCTGGGGACTGGTCGGAGGTTTCGAGGTGGCAGGGAAGGAGTTTGGGGGAGGTGGTCTTTTGGGGTTGCCTTAAACTCACTCCCTGGGTATGTGTTTCGGACTTTAAACCTTTTGGGCAAACAGACAAAATGGACTTTGTTAGGCAACTCAGGAAGTGAGCAAAATAGAAGACCCAAAGAATGTGTTTTTCTCTAGAGGCTACCCATTTCAGACTCTTTGCAAGGGAGCCCAAAAATAAGCCGAAATCCATGGGGAGTGCCCTATTTGGTGGGGTCTCGGGAGCCCGAACAAGTGGTTCTTGTTGGATTCTTAAGGGCCAAGTGGAAGTCGATCAAGCGGAAGGAAGCCAAGAAATCAAACGCCAAGTCCCTTTTTAGGTGCCTTTGAAGTGGCCCCTGATTCTTGATGGCGGCACCAGCTACCAATCTGGCTTGGTTGCCCTAAAGAAGGTGGCAACAGGCTGTAAGTTGCCATACAGGGGTTAGGTGGGGGTTGTAGGGTTGGGGGGATTGCCGTTGAAAAACGTTGTGGATTTGGGTGGAAGTTGGGTGAGCGTTGGGTGAAGATATGATTTGTGTCGTTTGGGCAATTTTGTTGGACATTGCAAAGAAACGTGAGGTTGTGCATGTTCAACAAGAGCATGTGACCCATGAGCGAAGCTCAGCACATGAGCACATGCAGGGAACCATAGGGTCGGAAACATTTGCTTAATTATTTATGAGCTCTGGGGTTAAAAGGAGCTCACCAAGACTTCCCAAGAGGAGTCCTTCCTCCTTAGGTATCAATACGGGCGGCAAGATCCTCAGTTCAAAGGGGAATCGACCTGAAATATCCTATCGGTTTCCCCCTTTTTCCGTTCCCACGTTTAGTTTCTTGGTCCCACAAGATGATACCATTTTTTGGGTTCTAGGTCCCCAAAGCGTCTTTTTCTGTGAGGATCTTTGCGGGGTGACCCGATTCCCGACCGCCAGTCCAGGACTGAGGACCCGCAGCTCCGGGTCCCCTGCGCCTGCGGAAAGGCGACGTTCCTCTCCGAGCAACGGCGATGCGTGGTTTGGCCGCAAGCGCCGAATCGAAACCCCTTGGCTTTTGGTTCTTAGATGGTTATAAAGGTTTGTGTAGGAGCCAAGCAATATCATCACATCTTGGCTTTTTGTTTCCTTTTTTTTGTTTTAAAGGTTTATGTAGGTTTTACTGTAACCAGATGAAGACCAGGCAGAAGAACCGCATACTAAAGTGACCCATGGGGTGTCTCAAGCGGGGCCTCCTATAGCCTTTGATTTGTTATGGTTGACTAAAGGGGTATGCGCCCACCCAAAATCATGGAGGTGAACTTTGGTTTCAGATCAAGGCAACCCCAAGGCAAACTTCAAAGACCCTATCCGGACAAGTAAGCGCCACACAATTTTGCATGTTTTGTGTCGTTTCCGGCAGGCGATGCTCATGTGTTCACCATTTCTGGAAGTTATCAAAGTCAGACACTGGGGTGGTGTCCCTTTAACCTACCACTTGAGGGGTGACTTTGATGCTGGTGGGGCCAGCGCGCTTTCCTTCAAAGTGTTTGACGATGCTTGCTATGCCAGCTGGGCGACTAAGCCAAACTACACTTGAGCATCGCACAACAAACATCACCGAGAGCCCCATTTGGTAGGTGGTTCTGCCTGGTTCCATGGGTATTGTTGTAAGCGCCACTGGAGGTTTCTCAAAATGGTGAGCTCTTTTTTTGGCCGGTGGCTAAAAGGAAGCCACAGGAAAAATCCCATTTGTTGGTAGGGGAAGGGGGGCTATTGGTTGAAACCTCTTTATGCACCTTCGTAACCATCTTAGTACCACAAGTCAGTAGGGTCGGGTCTCTCAAGCTGAGTTCCAGTCAAATGAATTGAGTCTTTGGGGCACCCAGACTGCTGTTCGGGATCCGGGCCTCAAACAGGTGTGTCGTTGAACATCGGCAAATCTTGTACTGCTCACTCCCTGAGTTCCTGGACTTGAAACTTTTTTGGGAAGACCATCTTAGTGGTAGCCAAACAGTTTGGACTTTTGGTTGGGCAATGAAGTCAGAAAGCGAGGGATTTTTTCCAAATAAGCCAATGAATAGACACACGCAAATGCCATCGGCAAACTTGCCACAAATCCATCTCTAATCTTAAACTGGAATCTTGGTGATTTCGCAAGGTGCGAGAATGAACCAACATTTCTCAAGCTAACCACAAGGAGATAGTGGGAAACCCGGATGCATAATTCTATCCTACTCATAGGGGTGTCACCCGCGAAGGTGCAGGATTCCCACTGCAAAGAACATTCGCCTATGCGTCAACCAGGGATTTATTAATGCGGGGTTCAAATTGGAAAATTCGAAGCTCCATAATTTAACTGGTGCAGTGTTTGAAGGGTACCCTTGTTGAGATGTGGACAGTTTTTCGGGGTTCCCCCTTTGCAGGAAATCAGTGTCCCTGTCATTGGTGACTTGAGTTGGTGGTTTCGTGGTTGGGCGCGGTTTCCCATTTTCCCTCTACAAGAACCAGCCAAATCCAAACCACCAATCCAAACACCAACCAATCCAAACCACCTCCGAAGGGTTACGAATTGTACCACTTTTCGTTGGGGTGTTTGTACAATACCGTGGTCTCAATGTGCCATGGTTTGTGTTTTCGGTTTGCAGGGCCCCTGTGCAGGAAAGGGGACATCAACTTCAATGTTTGCGGGTTCAAGGCCAAGCCCCATTCGATCTGCTTCGATAGGGAATGTTTTCTGTTGTTGTTTTGGTGGTGTTCTTTCCATCGGCCTCCCAAAACCCCACAATACCCCACAGGTGATGCACTGAGAACCAGCGATAGTATGAGTGTGGCTCAAATGAAAGAGCGGTTGTAGCCACTGCCATATGGAGTGCCGTTTTTTGTTTCAGTGTACCCTTTATCAAGGGAAAGGAGATCTCTATTCTGATCCATATGTGGCGAACCTTGGGCAAGCAAAGCCTTTTTTAGCCATCAAGACCCGGAGGTTTTGGATCATGTTCTTGCCTATATGTTTGATGACAGCAGGGTTCTTGGCCCGAACGACATGAAAGAGCGCCCACCACCCGATTCCCAGCCGTTGGTTCTACCCGCAGGGGTTCTACCTTGCCCTTTGAAACCTTTGCACTGTTACGAGGTCTATGGGTTTTGGGGGCTGCTCATTTGGATTTTCAGAATTTTGTTTTTTTCTTGTTGGACACTGGTGCCACCTTGCGTTGGCGTTTCATGAGGGAGGGCCAATAATGGCCTCTAATTTGGACAACCTCCCCTTGCTAAGAAGTCCCAAATTAAGATTTCCCGAAAAAGCAATGCCAGAGGCTTACTACGGGTAAGCGATAAGCACCAAGTGGGAAGCTCATCCAAGATTTCTCCAAACCTCACTTGCCCAAAGCGAATCGTTGACCTTTTGGCTTCCCTGATTTGAATCAGTTTTATGTTGCTTTGGGGGTCTTTTGGGCGGACAAACCCCTGAGGCTTTTGGATCTGCCTTCAGGTTGCAGCAGCCCTGGTCGAGGGCTAAAGGCTCCAATCCGCTGGGAAAAATATCCCCTGCGATTATTTACCAGCTGCGGAGGGTCTTTCTTTGGGTGGTTTTCAAGATCGGGGAACACCAAAACGCATTGTTTCCTTCCGGCTTCCCATCAAAACCATCCAACAAAAGGGGGTCCAAATCCCATTTTGAGAAGCCACACGGGTTTTATGGCACAGCCAAAATCATCACTTGCAGATTGACCAGATTGACCTTTGGTTTCAACAAATGTTCATTCTTGAGAACTGGTCCTTTCCCTTTGGACCATCGTCATCTGTGATCACGGTGAAGCCATCCGAGGCCTGCGGCTTCAGGTTCGAGCCCGCGGAATGCCAGCGGCATTTGGCTGAGGCAAGCCGCGCTCGGACGGGGGGAAGCGTTGCATTCGAAAGAGCACGGAGAGACTGCGAGTTGCGTATATATATATATATATGGTATATATATATATATGGTATATATATATGGTAGTATATATGTTATATAGATATATACACTAGCATATATGTATAAAACTTATATTAACATATGTATATGTTTAATACTGTCGCTAGTTACAATAGTTTAAATGCTACTCATTACTATTACCACCGCTATCGCTATTGCTATCACAAGCTAGTACTATTCCTTTTACGATCACTATTACAAATACTGTATATTCGTCAGCAGCCCCGGGGATTAGACAAGTTCTGCCCATTGTATGGCAGGTTCACCGACCGGGGTAAAACGAGATTACCGTTTGCAGTCCCTTTACTTGGGAACACCTTACTTTGTTTTACATGCACATATGATATCTAATTCTATGCATATGTACTTATCTGCATATAGGTATGTATTGTTGGGAACCTGCTTTGGGCTGACCAAGAGGAGACAAGCATGTTGTCCAATTGAGAGACAAACCTATGTCAATGCATACATGTACAGTATATATAATATATGTATATATATATAATATGTATACATTCTATGCGCATTTACTGTCATGGTGCATGGATACAAATATGTATCTATATGTATCCATATATATATATATATGTGTATGTATGTTTGTGTCTGTGCACGTATCAGTCGATGAGCAGCGGGCTGGAGTACTTTGACGTTGACCTGCAAAGCGAGGCAGGTCGCCCTCAGAAGCGGACAGCAGGTGCATGTTTAACGCCAGTTGTGCCGTTGCCCCAGGAGAATGCATTTGCATCCGTTGCAAGCAGGCAAGCAGGCAAGCAGGCAAGCCACCAAGCAAGCAAGCAAGCAAGCAAACGAGCAACCGAGCAACCAAGCAACCAACCACCCCACCACCCACCAGCCAACCAACCAGATCCATTTGCAGCTGACCCAGCTCAGACATGCGATCCGGGCCAAATGAGCGCGCGTGACTCGCCGCCTTCAGGCGTGCAAGGCGAACGAGTTCATGGCCAAGGACGTCCGAGCCCTCATCCCGATTGCCGGTCCCGTAGTGACAACCAGGGAAACCATCATGTAAAATGTAATGATTCTCTTGAAAACCATCATGAAGCATGTTTCTATTGTATCTGGTTAATCCTGGCTTGCTACTGACCTTCCAACGAAAGTCGTTTCTCACCCCACCCGAGTTCCTGGACTTTGTACTCGGGGAGACCATTTGGGTGCTTATCAAGATAGGAACCGGTTTTCTGTGTTTTTTTTCAGGGGAAAGGGCTGAAGATAATTGAACACGCACATTTTCGTAGCAACTCTAAGCATGAACAGTTTGGGATGTTCCACGGGAGAGTGGCCATCCGGCGAAGTTTCAGGACGGCGCTGCCCGAGGCAATGAGATACAGAAGGCGATGGCCCTAGAGACGAGGACACAGCTCGAAAGCCGATGGGTTGGATGCTCCCCATGGGTTTGGGCTATAGAGAAACTCACTTGCCCATTTGACCTTTTTTGGTTTTCGCATTTGACCCACTTTCCCATCTCACTTGCCTATATGGTTCAGACCTTTTGACCTTTTGGTTTTCTCATTTTGGTCCATTGTTAGTAAAGGTCCCAGCAGGTTCACCTTTCATGTCCAGGTCCGGTTTGGGCATGTGAGCGAATTGGAACCGGGCCGCATCCAAAAAAGTGCACCAGGCAACTCCAAACAAATAACACGCCCATGTTTTTTGCTTGGGTGGCTTTACACATCAACTTCGAGGGCCACATTACTTGGGACTTTCCACAGTGTGCAGGGTGAAACATCACCTTTTGGGTCAATGTAGAGTGAATTTCCTCGTGGTGCATGTTTCACGGGGAAATAAGAGCCTTGAGATACTTCCGTCCGTGTTCAGTTTCCGCCAATTTTGCCAGGCCGATCGGGTCTTCTTTGCATGCCTAGGGTGTTCTTGCTGGAGGGTACTACGTTTGATGGGAGGCCCTTAGATTTGAAGCAAACCCTAGTTCCCGGTTTAGGGCCGATTAGATTCTTGTGGTATTGATGCTCAATTAAAGGCCTCCAGATGATTAGTTATTGGACGGGGAGGTTTCCGGGATGAGCACAGGACAAGACAACGCGATGTTTGCCAGAGTTGATCGACAGATCCGTACTTACCCATGTTCTGTCCAGGAATCCTTTGGGTGCGTCTCCAAAAAGGGGAACCCCGTAAATTGAATGGCTCCCGTTGGTTTCCTTCAAACCAGCCCCCAATTAGGGTATCCTGAAAAACGAGATACGTTTTCTTTACAGTTGGGTAAAAGCAGATGGCACAATTTTGGTTTAGACCAAGGGAACTTGCGTGTTTTGCTCGAACTTCTGATGCTCAAAGCGAGTGAGACCAACCTTTAGAACAGAGAACGCTTTTATGAGCACATTTCACATCCATGGCATGAATGGACTTGTGTCAAGAACAGCTGGTTTCTTCTTGATTTCCCCTCAACGACCAAGGAGGGGGGTGGGTTCTCGGGTTGCAGACAAAGACACAAGCTTGACGCGCCGCCAGGATGCATACTGCAACCGCTTCCAAGTCGATACCACCACGCCACCCGCAGACGCCCGGTTTGTGTGAGTTTTGGATCTCATCAGGATGAACTGGTGTACTTTGCAACGTGTGGCTCATCAACATAGGAAGTGAGACTAAAATTGTGGACGGGGGAGTGCTGGGCATCTGCACAAGCAAGCTATGGGTCGAGTTTGTGGACTTAATTGTTATTTGGAAATGTTGGAGGCTCCTTCCATGTACTGCACCCTGTTCCAGAAATGCTCGGATCCAGCAATACACGCACCGCCACGCATCAGTGATTCCTGACCAATATAAACACATTTATACACCTGCCCACGTGATCCTCAGAGGTACTTTGATTTGTCCCCCCAAATGACAGGCTCAGTCCTGCTTCCGCCCCCTTTCCGGTGGTTTTGAGGGAAGCCAAAAGGACACCCACAATGTTGTTAGGCCCCGTAGAAAATGAGACAACAAGCTCCGTCACTTCCACCATATTTTGTGGGGTTCCATGTTATTTTTAGGAGTACGTCGTTTGCTGCCTCTCCCGGGCCGCGAGCCAACAACTTCTTGGAGTAACGCATGGCTCTACAGATTTCCCCCTCTGGTTTCACAAATCGCGTATGTTTTGTTCGGCACCCCCAAGATGGTGGTTGTCCTTTTGGTTTCCCTTTCAAACCATCCAAAACGGGGGTCCCTCAAGAAAAGACACTCATTTGTGCCACTTACCGCGGTTTGGCGAGCCACCTTTCACGTGATTTTCCTTTGACGGCGGGGTAGATTTGAAGATGAAGTCTAGATGGAAATCCTGTAACTTGGGCCCTGCTCAGGATTCTGCAGCTGGCCAACAATGCAACTTGGACCGCGTCGGAGTGTCTTCACGGATGTGGGAAAGCTAGAAGACCTCACTTCTATGATTCGCACGTGCGGCATGCCTGGAAACTACGGCTGCAAAGTCACCTTTTGTGAAGCCAAGGGAGTCAAATTCAAAGTGAGAAAGTAGTCTTGGGGTCGTTTCCACGTTGGTATTACAGAACTCAGCGGAGATCAGAGGGATTTGTGACATACCCGACACACCCCAAAAGTTCGGCCTTTAGCCAGGGGATCCAACCACGACGGATACCAAGAAGCTGGTATCCCTCGTACTATTCTACACGGTGGTATCAGTTTTGGGTGTACCATTTCCTATCGGATTTGCAGGTTGGTGGGTATTTGAGTTTGGGTAGGCCAGGCGAGTTTTAGTGAGAAATACCCTCCCGGATGGCTAGCGGACATATGTTCCCTAGGTGATGTCCGCCATGTCCCGAACTAAAATGTAAAGTCATTTGAGGTTTGGTCAAAATGGCCTACCTGGTCAATTTCTCAAGATGAACGTTCATGCAGTTGCAGTTCTGTCCTCACGTGCGGGAGTCGAAAAAGTAGAGGACCCAAACAAATGGTTGGTCTCCTCTTGTTTTTCTTTTTGTAAAGACCATGCAGAGTCCCTGTTTGTTGGGTCAAGACGCACTTCGAAGCTTGGCCTGCCGAAGGCTTTGGCCTGCCGAAGGCTAGTCACGGGCACCCTTGAGTAAAAGGATGCAGTATATGATGTGGAAAGATTAGAACCCTTTGCTTCAGGTTGAGCATTGACCAGGATGGACAAAGTTAGGTGTTTAAGTTTCTTTGAGGGTACCCTTTTTGAGGATGCGTTCAGGCGAAACCAATGGACCCCCATTTTGTTTTTGAGACAAAGCCAGTGCTGCCATCGCGGTCAAGGTCGCCAACTGCTACTTCTATGCTGCAAAGATGCCTGGAAAGAACCAGGACGCTTGCTGGGAAGGCGCCGGATGCGAAGTGAGACTTGATTTTGGGAGGCTTATCCAACCCAAGCGCCAGTGCCGTTTTTCCCGTTGGGAAGGCGAGCGCTGGAAGAGGCGCTCCCAACGAATCTGATTGCACATGTTTTGCTGGTCAACCGGCTAAGCCAGGCCGAGGGCCCCCCAGGGTGAGCTAGGGCATTTCACGTTTGACTTGGCACTGACATGGACACATGCCACACAAAGCACGACTCTACTCTATGATGTGCAAGTTTGTGTGTTTTCCCTGTCGCCTGTTTGAGAGCTACAAACACATGCAGTTCAGAGTCAACCAATCCAACTAGTTACCTAGCTCACGCACTGACTAAGTATCTGACCGGCTAGTTCACTTGCTAGCTAGGCGGCAAACCAGCAAACCAGCTGGGGTGTGTGTGTGTGTGTTTTTTTTTTTTTTTTCTGAGGGTACCTCACCTTTTCGGGGTTGGTGCCAAAGGGACACCGGAAGCAAACCACTGTCTGACCCCGAAAACCTAAAATGGGAGAAGTCAGTCCCTATTGTTAAAACACACTCCGCGTCTACTTAAAACATTCAACTTGGGAAAAGATATAATTTATTGTTAGGCGCCCTCGGTTTTGGGAGCCAAGAACTGGATGCCTTTGAACTCCAGGGAGGCTCGCGAAACGGAACACACCTTCCAGCATGCATTTTTAAGCAACGGATTTATCTAGGATCAACGATGCACTTGTTTTGCACTGTGCTCTTGGGTTGGACTTGCTTTAGAACTGGCTTCATTCACCCTCCTGCTCAAAATGGGGGACCCCATGATTAACTGGGGAGCGACAAAAACCATAAAGTGTCCTGACGGAGCAAACATTAGGCCTCCTTGACAGCGTTCTGACCTTTTTTGAGGGGCCTGCAAGCCGTCCCAACCTTCCAGTCAGCAGCTTCCAACACGGACCTGCTCAGTTCTTGGAGACGGAGATCGGCCGAAACGGGAGCAGTCTTCTGAGACTGGCCCCTAGTGAACCCTCAGTTTCGACCGGCTTGGAAGTACAAGATTACCTGCTTTAAAAAAAAATGTTTCGTGTGTGTGTGTGTGTGTGTTGGTACCTACCTTCTTTTCTTTCCAGGCGCGGAGGGGTGCTTGGGGGATGCTGTACGATTGGCCAGGCTTCTGGAAGTACAAGACGCAGTACATGTCTGGCCTGGAGGCGAATCACGGCTCTACCAAGCAGCGGGATCTCCACTACCTGCTGAGCTTGCGCCTCGAGCGAGGAGTTCCAACTAAGGGCGAAATGGTTCGGGATGTATTTCTCCACTGTAGTGCATTGGGTTGGATCTTTAGACTTTATCTTTTTGGGAAATCAGGGGCGGTTCCACTAAACCCACAACAAGTTAAACTTTTTGCAGAGGGGTCAACAGCAACCAAGACCAGCTGAAAGCTTAGGGGTATCTTCCGGAGCGGCTAGGAAGGTTCCGGAGGGGGTTCCAGAGCTGGTGGGGATACTACCTGGGCTTATGTTTGTTTTCTTAGGAGCCCGTCCTGAATTCGATCTCGACCCAGAAACCAATGGCCCGGGACCCGTCTCAAAATGGCGACCCGGGGCCCGTCTCAAATTTGTCATTGTAATTGTTGTTGGAGAGAAATCTCTTGGAAAGAAGTGTTCCCTTCTTCCCCCAGTGTCAGAAGGGCATGTTTGCTGTTGGGCCGCGAAAACCACAGCCAAAGAATCGGGGTCCCCATAGGAACAAACCAGGGTGGGGCATTGTTTGTTTAAGCAACCCCCTATCCCTCACTTCCTGAGTTCCTGGACTTCGAATTTGTTGGGAAAACCATTTTAGTGGTAAACAAACAGTGGTTTGCCTTTTTTGGCCAATCCACTCGGGAAGTGAGACTATAGGCATGAGCAGGTAACCCGACATTTTCTCTTGTAGTTCTTTGAAGTTTGCCTCCCTTCGTTACATACTTTTACCGGTAAGTGGAATCTCCAGCTTTGCCACGTTCACCGGGGAAATGTCATGAGTTGCATTTCGCGGAAGGTGCTTGAGCCCATTGTAACGGAAGTCAAATGACAACCTATCACCACGGTGTCCCTGAGCGGTTGGTGGAGTGGGGGGGGGGGCTGGAGTTTACCCAAGCTTCCCAAACACTTGCGTGGGCTTGAGTCAGTTTCAGGAACAAGAAACCACAGGGTTCCCTCGCGCTCCGGTTTACCCGATCATGGTGAAGGATGTTTTGTCTATCCACGTTCAGAACAAGTATTGAAGCCGTATGGGGTGACCATACACCCATGAACAAAAGGACCACCGTCGCCGAACCGTAAGTGGGTGCAGACATCCGCCCCTTGCACTCTTTACGTTGCTTTGGTACACCTCCTTTTGGTACCAAGTTTTGATTTGACTCAACTGTGCCACAGTCGAATCACTCTTTTACTTTATGCAGGAATGGTGACGGACCCGTTAGTAACGATTATAGACAACCAGCATGTGAGGGTTCAGGTTGAGGGAGCCAACCATACCAGGAGTTTTCTCCATGGCACACTTCTTTCGACATTTGCCCGGATGCCGATCAAAGGCGCCGCATGCTGTCCGCCAAGTTCCCCACACCGGCGGAGAGACTTCAGTGCCAAGAGAAGTACACGTCGTTGTGCCTGCTGCATTTTGGTGAGCCGGACATACCTCAATCCATCCTCTTGGACTCAAATGTCATGTAGTGTGGCGAAAGATCCGTTCCTATCAGGGCTCCCTATATTTCCAACCTAAGCACATCAGCCCACTGCAAGGAACACTTTCAATTAGCTCAAAAGGTAATCTCTTTATTTTTGCCAGCAAAGGGGGATTTTGGAGGGGGAGCCCGGTCTAAAACATGGTCAAGCCACACAATTGGTTTGGTGTCATTCAATTTTCCTTCGCCAGGGTACCTTCGACTCTTTGGGTTTCATGTCTCTTCCAAATTTTTGCCCAGTCTTCGGAGCAACACTGTGTCGCAAGGCCAAAGAACTCGAGCCTTCGCGTTGGGCCCTGGGCCCCGGCCAGCGAGCCAGATAGGCTGGCTGGTTTTCAGCCCAGGGATGGACGGGGTCGGTGCCCCCATTCCCTGGGAACCCGCAAGAGCTCAGGGCCGAATCACGGCCTCACGGTGCCCCCGCGCGGAATTGCTGACTTGCCGGGGGCAAAAAAGAGTGTGCGCCAAAGAGAGGCAGCTGATCATGATTGAGGTGCTTGAAGTGGCGTGTGTTGGTCACAAGATCCGCAGGTTGTTTTGACAATGATGGCAGAAGGCCACAAGTGACAGCTTCACACTGAAACTGATGGTATCATTTGCTGTGGCCGTGCACGACAAGCAATCACTTACCCACTCTTTCAGGAAACCTTTGGTTTTACTTCCTCTTACTACATGGAATATCCTGGGTACCTACTGAGTCCTTGAGGTCCTGGACGTTGTTGAACTTTGGGTACCATTTTAGTGGCAAGCCAAAGGTTTGCTGTTGAAAGTGTAAAACAACTGAGTTTCAAAGGGGGTGGATGTTCTTGTCCCTACGCACCGTGCACCCCCAACCCCTTGCCCAAGGCCTTCCCTCACGTCGCCCAGTGGGTCGCTTCCCTTCCCGAAAGAATCAGTGCCCATATCTAGGGTTCCTGGCTGACCTTCTCCCAGCCGCATTCGGAGCCATGGCAGCGTGTTGGCGTAGGCTGTGCCACCAGACCCCGAGAACATACCCCTCAAGCCTTGCTATAAAAGATTCAAGAAAAGGACATCGGGGGGAATGCCTCAACAAAAGGACACACACGATGGGGAGGGAGCCAAACATATAACTCCCTCCCCCCCAGCCCCCATGACACCCAATTCACTGGAGGCCGGCCTACATCTCCGAGCTGCTGAAGCTCACCGACAACGTGGCGGCCTTCCCCAACGAGGCGCAATGTGCGCCCCTCCGCGCTGACGGGTTTTTTGGGTCGGGGCGGATCGCACATGCGCAGGAGTTGTCGTGGTTGCTCGTGACAGACTGGACTGCCCCAGGATACGCTGGTCGATTTCCCCAGCGGCAATGTTTGCAAGCGAGCCGGCCCGGGAGGTGTTCATGGACCAGCCACCACCTGATCAGTAGTTGGCGGACACAACTCCCTGCCTAAATGATGTCCGCCATTTCGGGTTCCTAATGAAAGTTCATACCCTGACAGCGCCCAAAACTGCGTCTCCTCGGAAACTATTTGAGCGTGTCTTTTTGAGTTTGGCCCCTCCCCCCAAAAAAAACAAAACAAAAAGACACAAAAGCGCGACGACGGTTGTCCTTTTGGTTTTCCTTTCAAGCCAACCAAAAGAGGGTTCCATCCAAAAAGCACCCAAGCCACATGTTGAGTTTGACGGAACATGAAACAGGATCAGAGCATATTGTCTTTGGGTGATCCCAAGAGTTGGGTCCGGAAAGCCAATTCCTGTTTGCCACTTTGGCAGGTTCTACTAGGTGGTTTCATCAAGGCAATAGTAGGGAAAGCATTTTGAAATGATGAATTAATTCAATGGTTATTCGGTGCTGCTCACGACATGAGGTTTTGTCAGCATGCCCAGTAGGGGAGGGACTTACTCTCTCTCTCTTTCTCTCCCTCTCTCTCTCTCTCTCTTTCTCTAATTTGAGCATGTTTTTGAGACCGGTTGTTTGCTATCCCTACTACAGGCGTCCTGGATGTTTCTTTTGAGACAGTGGTGTAAAGGCCCCTGGCTGGGTTGTCAGGTTGTGAGCCCTTGTGTCTAAGTCATGGGCATGATCAGCAGGTAACTTGCATCCAGTTGCGCGAATTGATCGACTCCGATCCTCCCCGTTGGGGCTTCAGCCTGGCCACTGTAGTAGGCAATGGGAAAGTTATACGAACGGCTGGGAGGAAGCTTGGGCTTTTAGTTCAAGGGGTCCAAAAAGGAATGTGATCTGACAGGAAGCAGTGAACGTATCTATTAAATTGGGGCTCTATTCCGAGACCAGCCATTTAAAAATTTAGCGCAGCTCGGGCTTTTCTTTTAAGCCCAAATGTGCAGTCAAATGACACCATATTTCTTTTCAACTCCCTGTTTCACGGCTCTGCGTGATTCTTTCTTTATTGGAGCAGAATGCAATGTACCAGCAGCTTCCAAGATGGGAATGTACCAGAAAAAGCGGACCCCCTCCCAAAAAGAAAGCTGGATTTCCTTTGGGTTTCCCTTAAAGCAACTTGAAAAGATGTACGGCCCACGCTGTTTGCGGTTCGCGCAGGCGGCCGAGGTCATTCTGGATGAGGCCAGGTCGCTCATAATGTCCATCCCACCCCGGTCCTTTGGCGTCCTGTAACTTGTTTTGGTGCGAACACCCCGCAAGCAACCAACCCAAAATGCCCTTCTTTCAGGGTCCGTGACAGCAGAGAACCATCAAAATGTGCCAACCCTATTGGGGTTTGCACATTTTGACTGGCATTTGGGGGGGTGGATTCAAAATGACAAGGGGTGGGCCCAACCATGCATGAAATCCCCCCTTCAAAAACAGAATCGCAGTTGTCCGCTGCGAATCGTGATCCATTTTTAGTCAAGGTCCCAAAAGCTCAGCCTTTGTTTCCCAGCTCCTTTGGGCAGAGGTCGATCTGGGAGGGACCTTGCGGGACTTACACACGCTTCACCATAACCGAGCAGTTGCGGTAGGACTTTGTATGACCTCCCTAGGCTTACTTGGCAGATTGTCTCTTTTGTCCAAATTTATGTAGGGTTGTTCCCCCAACCTGCAGCTGTCATCACCCTGCTTCGCATTGCCTTGCAGCCTGATCTCATCCAAAACTCGTTCTGAAATGGAAACTCTTGCAAAGGTGGGGCGAGTGATAGGCAAGCCTAAGGGCTGCTTAGGGGCACCCCATGGCGATTCGGTCTCGACTCACCAAATCGCCCCGCAGGAGTCACGACCGTTTGGAAACAATTGTCTATTCCATGTAACCTACAAAGCTCACTTCCTGACTTCCTGGATTTCAACCTTCTTAGAAAGACAACAGTTCGGACTTTTCTGATCAATCCACAAATGAGAAAAGGTATTCGACCTTTTGCTCCGGGGGGGGGGAGCAACCCAGTCTTGGATCAGCTGCAAGTCTCTAAGGCAGAGGCGCTGCCTTCTTAGTTTCTTGAGAGCCCTTTTCGTGTTCCTGGAGTCTCCATGACCCTTAAAAAATAGGGCCATTGCCCAAAAGAAAGGGGTCATGGACCTATTTTTACAGGGTCATGGCGACTCCGGGTGTTCCTTTAAGGGACACCAGCAGCTTTGGGGTTCCGATTCCTGTGAGACAAACCAAAACGACACCGAACTGCGCCAGGCTTGGCGGAGCTTGCCTGTGCGGAAGGCCGGGAAAAAGCGCCGAAGGAACGGATGCCAATCACCCGCGGTCTAACGAAGGCCCTGTCGGCCCCGAGTTCGGATGGTCCGTTTGAGGTGTTCAATCTGTCGTGGACTTGATACTTGGGAAGGCCAGAAACAAGTGGTAGGCATACACTGAATAGAAACTTGGCCAATATACTCGGGAAGTGAGATAAGCTAAAAGTAGTTCAAAGTCATCTTTGTTGCACCAGGCCTTGAACGGGAGGCCTGGTTTTCACTACAAGGGCCAAGTCGCTTCAGCTGGCTGGTAGTCATGTGAGCCAGGGCTCTTTCTGGGGCTCCTGGATTTGGCCTCAAGTTTTTTGGGAAGATTGTTTTGGTGAATTGCCGGATTTGGCTGGGTTCTTGCTTGCACCATGCTGCCATGCTTGCGTCGTCTCCACTCAGTTCATTTGGTCAATGTTTACCTCTTGGGTCCAACATACGGGTTTTCTTGATGCACCACCTGCCACAGCCTTGTGAAGTGGAGCCCCAAACTCCCCAAAGACACACATGGGGGTTGGTTTTTTTGGAGGGTTGGAGTGACCTGCGAAAAGCTCCTTTTGGACGGAGCTCTTTGCCTCAGTTGGCGCCAGGGCTTGGCGGGTCTGCCGGAGCCCCGCGCTGCCGCCTCCCTGGGCCAGGCGAGCTTGAACGACCTTTTGGTGAAATTGAACGCTTTTCCATTGAACCTATAGATGACAAGCGACCTACAATGGACATGTATTAAACCGGCAAAGTTATATATTTCAGCTACAAAAACCAACAGTTTAATTGAACTTCCCACATCTTAAAGCTACACTGTTCGATTTCCTTTGTGTTTGAGTTGTGGGTGGTTTCCCGTTTGCCCTCGACAAGAATGGGTTCAACTCCCCAAACCAATCCCCACCACCAAATAAGGGTTAGGGACCACAACAGATGACCTGGTTTTGGTTTTCCATGAATCTTCCAAGGATTAGACCTTTTGCTTAGGCTGACCTGGATTAAGCCCAGTTTTGGGCAGCCGGGATACCTTGCAAAAACACTTGCTCGGCCAGTCCACCAGATTTCGCCCAATTCCGGGGTCGTCTCCTCGGGGTTTCTCACAGCCCCCTCGCTTCGATAGGGAATCGCTGGGGGGAATGAACCAGAGGATTCCCTGGGCCACCAGTTGGATGGATCAGCCTGGGGTCACTAGATTCAGCATGTGCGGCCGGGTCGTTGCAAAAGTCAATGGACTTCTCATCACTAACACAGAAAGTATCTTACTCCTAAAGTGCTGGACTCTTACTCCCAGAGTTTCTTACTCCTCTTACTCCCACTATCATACAGTTTCTTGGCAAGACCATGTTAGTGCTCAGATACTATGTGCTTGTGACTTATCGGGGATTCCGTGAACACCAGGCAACCTGGACAAGAAATTGCTTGGAGCAGGGGGGCCTGAACCCCTTGTCACCTTCCTTTCACGGTGGGATTTTTTTCAGCGCTCCACTCTCCTCTTGGCCAATTTGGTGAGTTGTTGCAAGGCCCATATGGGATTTCTTCAAATTTATTGAGCCTTTCTGGTTGGTTTTGAAAGGGCAGCAGAATGAAAGGCAATTGACCACTTGTTGGGCCGCTTGTTTTGAAAACTGCCCTTTTGATCCTTTTCCCCGGCTGTGAGCGCAATGTCCGTTTCCAACTGCAGAAACAAGATGTGTTTTGAGTCCAGACCATTGCTTTCATTTTGTTGGCTTCCCTTGAGAGCCCTGCAGTTCCACCCTGTCTCTGGTCTCCAGAATTATTTCAGATCGGGTAGACTACATTTGGGCAGGTCGTTTTGTTTGTGTTTTGTAACGGATCTATGGAAGAACACACACACGGTGGGGTTTCTTGTTGGTTTCCCTTTAAACCCAACCAAAACGGGATACCAACTCCAACAAAATGAGCCACCCCTCCATTCTGAAGCATCTGCAAATATCATTTGGGCCCCCTGAGTTGGGCCTCGATTGGGAACTTCCCTCTTAACCCGAGAAAAGAATCATAGATTCGTATCCCTGGGCTCACTCCCTGAGTTCGGTTCGGACTTTAGTCACTTTTGGGGTTGTGGGTGGCAAGGAACAGTTTGGACTTTTTCTGGCCAATCCACTCAGGAAGTGAGTGTTGATCAACATGGAATTGGTAATTTGCCGTATAAGAATCCATGGCTATTCCCGATTCCCGGAGTCTCCGATCCCAAAACGGCTTTATATGTTTTTGTTTTCCGAGTAGACTACACATGAAGCACAATATCTCAATCTTTTTGTGTCGTGCCAGCCAAGTTGAGGCTCCAATCCCCAGTTGACCTCAGAAATTGCATCTCGGCTACCCTGATCCAGTGCTTCCGGGTACGACGATAGTGGGCAACCAGGAAGCATGGAAAATCTAGAGGTAAAGAAACCCTGGTTACCTACTATAGGTCACTGGAAGCACTGGGTGTCGAAAACAGGCGTGTCACATGTTATCCAAACACCATTTTTAGATAATTTTAGTTCCTTCTTGGGTTCCGTGTTTTGGCGGTCGAGGAAGTTCAAGGGCAGTGGCCATGATTGCCACGTGGCAAAATAGGGGCACCCCAACAAAATGGTGGGGTTCCTTCTGTTTCCTTTGAAGCAACCTCTACTTTTGCTCCCTTGCTTTTCGCTGAGGGTGCTGACTTTTAGAGGGAGTACCACAGGATGCCGACTTTTTTGTTGCGTGGAGCAGACCATCCAAAAGAGGCCCCCAACTTTGCGACAGGCCCTACATGGGTGTGGGTCAATATGAAATCACCATGGGACGCAGGTTTTGAAGGTCCATGTTTCCATGTACCAGGGTTCCATTTTGGGTAACTATTTTTGACCCACAGCCATATCCGCAGGTGTACTGCCTGAACCTGCCTGACTTCGGGCGGGTAGCTGTCAAGGTGCAGAGGCGCGTGTGGATTTTTGGCATTTGGGTTCGGGAGGGACTCGACCTTTTGACCTTTGGGTTTTGCCTGGTCTATGAGCTCGAAAGGCATTGGCTGGAAAGAGTTTGGGAGGTTGGCTCGATTTTTGCATGAGCTGCGGGCTCCAAAACTTATTTTTAGTATTTCGGGGTAGACTAGATATGAAACAGAAGCTGAACATATTACCTTCTGTGTACCCCAAACGATGATCAAGATATGAGGTTTGCTCAAAAGTTCTGGTCTATGGTCCATTTGGCGACGTGGGTTGAAGAGTTAAGCATTTCCGACACCAGGGGACTTACTAATTCTCACATATCCTCTTCGGGAAACGAGTAGATTTGACCTGTTTATGAACTAGTCATTCTGGCCCATTGAGGAACCCTGCCCTCACCGTGCCATTCTTGAGTATCCAGACTCTCCACAGTGCGCTGTTTGTTTCGTACACCTCGGCAAGGGAGTGCGTGCTTGAAAGAAATACAATGTGTTTGTGTGCGCACGGGGGCTTGATGTGCAAGCTAATATCTCATTGGGATCCGCTTGTGAGGCAGGTGATGTTTATGTATTCTTGACTGTTGTTTGGCCCACGGTTTCTGGGAACTGAGGCGAATCGATTCGATGATGGGATACATCAAGGTCAAACGGGGCGGCGCTTCCCTTGTGGTTCGCAAGGAGTCAAGGCTTCTTACTTCTTTTTACATCAGGGTCGTTTTTGTTTGATTGTGTGTGTGATAAGGGATTCCCCCGAAGGGCTAAAGTATGATAAAGTTGTCTTGGAGATGGTCCGCTTTGGCATCACAGCAAGGGTTGCTTTCTACAACCTTGCGTATTAAAATGTCATGACCATGTCAACAGTGTCTATAGTTCCTCTGCTGGATATTATCATGGGAAATATGGATCCAAAAAGCCATTATAAAACCGTTCATTGTGGAGGTCAAATGGGGCAATGCTTGCAAATGATTTCAGGAGGTTGTCTCATATCAATAGGCCGGGGGCTCTTTGCGATCGGATTTGCACCACAGAAACAGTTGAGGGTTGCTGCTTGATGTTTAATAAAAAGTATGTATAATATATATATATACCAGCATATTTTTAGTGCCCTCCAATGGAGGGCACTTGGCCTGTTTTTGAATCGAGGGCACTTAAGGCAGTGTCGGTGGGCCTAAGTGCCCCTTTGATTCGTTTGCTAAGTGCCCTTTTTGGCTTGATACGGGTTGGGATTCTGTTGAAATCGAAGAGCCACCCGTGTCGAAGCGTGACAACTGCCACATTTGATTGGCGCCGACCCGGAAAGCCCGAACATGGCGGTTTTGAGTGTCAAAGCGTGTCATTTGAGTGTCATTGGGGTGCGAATCGAGGTCACTTACCTCTTGAAAAGGTCACTTACGCTAGTGTCGGTCCCCCCTGCGTGAGTGTCATTTGCGTGTCGCTGCGGCTCGATTTGCCCAGCGTCGGTCCCGCCCCCGTGTGAGTGTCATTCGCATTCACGTGTCGCTGCGACTCGATTTGCCCGGACTGAGGAGGGATCTGCTGGGGAGGGCAACCCTGAGGGTCTAAGTGCCCTTTAAAAGGCTTAAGTGACCTCTTTGATTTAGGACTAAGTGCCCTTATTTTCAAAATGGATCATAGCACCCAAAAAATGAATCGAGGGCACTGAAAAGAAGCTGGTATAGTATGTGCTAGCAGTTTTCTGCGCCAATAACCAAATAGAGCTTTTACAGTCCCCAGAACCCTATTCTAATGATCTAGCCCGTTTTTTTTTTTTAACCACCACCCCTCATCAAAAGGGGGGGTGTTGTTCCACCAACAGATCTGTCAACACGTCCAGTGCGGGTCCGGAGCAATCTCCGTGCCTAAGGAGTAAACGTGGGGTGATGTTTCGCTGGTTTCCCCTCAAACAACAGGACAAGAGGCCCCTCAAACAAGAGGACAACAGGCAGGCATCAGCCAAAAGACAGGCCAATACGGGGGAGCCTTTTCATCAAGGTGTAAAGGGGAGCCTTTGTGACACACCTGTACCGCCAATTCGCCGTGGTTCAAAGGTGACCAGCCTGTCGAAGACAGCTGCTGGCAACCAGAGAGCAAGTCAGAGTCTCCCTTAGCATCACCTTTAGGGGAACTCGGCATGTGACTGCGGTGGCATTTCGGGAAAGAATCGATGGTGACGCAGCAGAAAAACACCTAAGGTCTCAAAGGACGGCAAGAATCCTTGCAGTGGCACAAGGGACAGCACCTGAGCAACAAGAAAAACAGCGACACCGTAGGCTCGTAGACCGCAGACAGCGGCCACAGCATCTCGCGCGTGTCGCTCGGCCGGTCACCGGCGAGTCCCATGTTGCCATGGCGAACCTCCCGCGGCCGATCACAGGCCTCATGTCCCAGACCGGGCGGCAGCACATGCGCAAGGAGCTCCGGCTTTGTTCGCTCTGTGGTGAAGTTGGTTGCAAATGTCGGGAAGCGAAATAGCCCAAAGGGAAGGCATACTTATTTTCTTCCAGGCCGCCCTGTTTAATTCCCAATCGTGCGAGTGCCATTGCGAGCGTATCAGTGATATTAAGTACGTGGTGTCTAGCGTGGCTGCAGAACCCAGGCTGACAGTTGCCTTGACTGCGCTTGCCGTAGTATAAAATGAAGGGGCCGGACTAGAAAGCAGTTGCCATTGTACTCCTGTAATCATAGCTAATTGTTGCTTTGTAGTCCCCCCAACCCCACTCTTCACCAAAATTAAGATACATGGCACAATCCCTTCATGTGAGTAAGCAAAGCGGATTGCTAACGCAGTGCTAACGCATCCGCTTCCAACTCTAAGCAGCTAGGCCCTTGCTAGTCCGTTTGCTCAACCGCCAGGACAGCCGGTCAGGGCGGCATGGGGCCTTCAGCCGCACGGGGCAGGCGATCGGGGAAAATAAAAGCCCACTCCCATTGTCAGTCTGGCCTGACCCCGGATTCGGAGGGAACATCCCCCTATGAATAGGAGGGGGGTATTCATCCGGGGTTAACATTTTAAGGGATGAGTCAATTTAAACGGGGACATTCCCTCATTCCCTACGGAGAACCCCCAATTAGGTTCCCAAATCCAAAGCGGTCTATCCACATCCCCTGTTGATTCCCTACTGAGCCCCATCATTGGCGTTCTAAATAGCCCACAATGTCTGCTTTTTCCAAAATGAAAACACAAGGCAATGGATTACTTTTTAAGATTGCCAGACTCAGACCCACTTTTCGAACATCCATGTCAATTCGTTTCACCTTGTCCCTTTGTTATTTCTCGAGGTTCCCTTTAAACACTCCCCTTGTGGCTTCCTTTCCGGCGAAAACTCCCATCGCTTACACAACCTCCTGGTTTCTTGTCAAAATGGCCCTTGTGCCAGCAAAGTGATTAAGCAGCCATCTGGTTTTCCTGAGGCTGGGTGCTAAACAGCCCATGATGCTAAGGAGACGGGACATTTAGCACCCAGAAGGCAAGCATCAGGGTTTTCTTGGGTGGTTTGGGGATTTGTGGCGGAGTTGAACTGGTAAATGTTTTTGTTCACCCCATCTCACCTCCAAACCACAAATCCAAACCACCGGTTTAGAGGGAAGCTGCTTAGCACTAGGTTCCTTTTGGCGAGGGGTTGTTTTAGAATCGGGAACCGCGAAGACGGGCTGGTTTCCTTCTTGGAGCCCAAAGCTTCTCCTGTTAGCCCCAATTTTGATTTGAGGCTCACAGAAGGCCAACAAACCGGCAGGCGGTCTTCAAGAGCTGCTCGGAGCCATCTTTGGGCAGATGCCCTTCGCCTGCACCGGTCTCTCAATTTGACTCAATTTGCTCCAGGAGTCGACCTAAAACGCGGCGTGTTTGACTTCGATTCGTTTTGACTTCGACCGATGGCCAAACGGCCCCCTTTGGCGTTGGGCTTATCCAAAAACTAGCGGCATGGTCGTTCGGATTCACCCGGCAACTGCAACTTGGGAAGGGGAAATCTATGGTCCTAAGTGGCAGCTTCCCCGATCCGAGCACGAACAAAAGATTCATGAGGGAACGCGTTTCCGGGATGCAGAGCGGGCTCAGAGGGTTCGGAGGCAGAGTTTCCGAAGGGTTCCGGTACCGTTGGTTGCTGTTGGGGATACTGGGCTTAATTTTCCCGGGCGGACTTCATCCCAGGGAGTCATTTTGACTGGGGTTGTCCAAGTCAGAAGCCGCAACCGTATTTTTTGTTTGAGCCTCGAAAGCTGACTTTGACCTTGGTGAAAGAAAAGGACCTGTGCGGAAATCGAGAGTCCCTGGGTTTAAGTCTACCTTGGGTAATCACGGCCCTCACGCAAGTCTCGGCAAATTCCATCGAGCTCGATCCGGGGTAAACAGGCGTGTTCCTGATTTCTGGGCCAACATATGGTACCATTTTACATCTTGCCCTTGACAAGGCTGATGCTAGACAAGCAATAAATCCGAAAGGTTTGAGGTTTAGCGTTCACGAATGTCCAGTTTGGGAGCTTGGGGGTGCTTCTCCCGAATGGCCGGGGGTCTATCCCATCCAAGGCCCGGGCGGCGGACGACCCTCCACGTCGGCACGGCGGGAGAACAGCCGCAAGGCGGGTGCGGCTTTCGTTTTTTGGGATTCACTTGCCCCCCCGGGGAAAGTGCGGCTTTCGTTGGGCTTCCCTTCCCAGACACTCCAATGTTGGCCATGTGAACGTTAGCAATTATGGCTTTAACACCAAACCAGCAAGCACCAACCAACAATTCACAGACACATGTGCGCACACCAAACCCAAACCCGATTCGGGCGTATGTGTGTCTGTTGGAAGAGTGCTTGGTTTTGTTCACGTTGTTTAATCCCATGAACTGGGGAACCTAATGGTTGTTTAAACCTCTGGGTGGATTGACGCTGGAATGGAAGGTGCCGGAGGACTCGTTACTTTCCTTTTGGTTGGAAGCTCCGCTTTCGGCGTCCCACTTGCGTTGTGGGAAAGAGAGTATTCCATGGCTTTGGATTAGTGATTTGGGGATTTGAACCCTTGGTCTTTGTAAATCGGAAGCGAGAAAAATTTGGAAACTGGGAAGGGGTTTGGGTAAATGGAAAACCACTCAACCACAAAACCGCCAAACCACCAATCCACCAAACCACCAAACCACCAATCCACCACCAATCCACAATGCCAATTGGAGGGAAGCTGTTTGGTCCATCGCCCCAAGCCCAGGAGGTCTTCAATGAGCAGCTGATGCAGCAGACCACCTGCAGCCAGGCCAATAGGGTTTGACTCGGTTGACTTTTCAGAAAGTTCCAAGGCCATGTCTTTCGAACTCCTGAGGTTGTTAGTTCCGTTTCGGACCTCCTGGAGGACCCTTTGATACACAAAAACGTGCTCCGCGAGCCAATTTTTGTCAGCTCAATCCAATGCAAGCACCATTTGAGGTTGCATAGCTGTTTTGGTGAATCTGAAGTGCTCGAGAGAGAACGCACCCGCAATTCGCAACTCGGGCGCAATTCCAAAAAGTGCTCAAAGCCAAAGCTCTGCCACGATGTCACGAAAGCTCGAGCAAACATTTGTTTATATCAATGGGTCCTGCAGGTTGAGTCATTTTTAGGGTTTGGACCATTTTAGTGGCACTCAATAGTCTAGGGACTTGTTCAGCCCATCCACTCAGGAAGTGAGTTAGCATTAGCCGCAGAACCTTCTGATGTCTGGTTTAACCTCTTCAATTCAAAACCTTGGCGCCTCAAAATGTTGCGTGATTTGGTTGGTTGGTTTGTTCGTTCGTTCGTTGGTTCGTTGGTTCGTTGGTTCGTTGGTTCGTGGGTTCGTGGGTTCGTGGGTTCGTGGGTTCGTGGTTGGCTGGCTGGCTGGCTGGCTGGCTGGCCGACTGGCCGGCTGGCTGGCTGATTGGCTGATTCGTACAAGAGGACCCCGGTTGGTTTTAAAGGTAATCTCTCTCTCTCTCTCTCTCTCTCTCTCTCTCTTTGGACGCACTTTTTCGCAGGGGCTCAAAGAAATGGGTGAGTCTTTTTGAGTGTGCCCACTTTTCTGCGGTTTTAAAGAGAAATCGAAAGGAAACCCGCCATTTTGGGGCGATCCCCTCAAAAAACACTCACCCAAATGGAGGTTTAGTCGAGGTCACAAAAGTCCAATTCCTCTTCGACCGACGGCTTCGCTTCCTTGGTCTAGGTGGCGGAGGTTTCGGATCATCGCCGGGACTCGCTGGAGACGTTGTCGGATTCCTTCGGCAAGGTGCGGGCAATATTGGTGGGACCTGGAGCCCTTTCGGTCCCCTAGGGAAGCAAACGTTGGGTATTGTAGACTAAATTTCAATCGCAATCTGAAGAGGCAAAGGTGCTTGATTGAATAAGGGGTGCATGCATCATGGTGTAAACATGGGGTTGAATCGCCCCCTGCAGGACATCCGAGGTGTCACGGACAGGCCATGGGCCGATGGGTCGATGGGCAGAGCGAGGGGAATCTCTTGCCTTGGTAATTCGACCCCTGGATTTGTGCCTCACCATTTGAGCATTGGCTTCGTCCGAAGTCTGTTGACGTGACTCCTGTCAAAGATATGGCTCGTCTTTTCTGGAGGGCAACCCTTTTGAATGTTAGCTAGTTTTAGAGGAAAACCAGATATTCCGAGTTCTCATTTTGGAGAGCCTCCATCCAAAGTCTAAAGCAAACTGCGTGCGCAGGTTGGAAGATATTGTGCGGGGCCTGCGCTTTGAGAACTTCAAAGGTAAGCAGGTGGGGCTGGGCCGAGCCGCGTTTTGCTCGACTCTCCCAGCTGACAGCTGGCTCCGGAAAGTCTGTGGGGAGCCACTCGAAGCTTCCAAAGGGGAAGGGTGCAACGGTCATCATTTCTTCGAGGGACAGGATGTAAGCTGTCTCGGAAAAGTAAAACAATCTCCGCGCCGCCTGGTGGTTTCCCTGAGGGGCAATTTGAACCGTGGCTAGCCCAAAAGCTCAGGTAGGGGGTCTCCCAAGCTCAGGTAGCCCCAACTGCACCCCCCTTTGACTGTCCATCCTATCAAAGGAAAAAAAAACATGTACCCCAAACGCGGCGGGAGTTCTCCACGCTTCAGCTTCTTTTGGGGGCTGAGTTTTATCCCACTCTCTTTTGTTTTCCGCATTTTCTTTTGCAAGCTTTTGAGTCGCCCACTTCGCGCCCGCATCGCGTGCTGGCCGGAGGAGAAGGAGGAGCGCAAGCGGAGGGAAGAGGAGCGGAAATGGGAGGAGGAGAAGCGGCGGGCGCGGAAGAAGGAGCAAGATGCTGCGGCGACCTGGACTTAAAGCGGTGGACCCGAAACCTTTGGGGGGGGGCACCCACAACATGGTGGTTTTCCTGGTGTTTCGTTAACGCAGATTTGATGTTCTGTGCACCTCAGGCCAAGTTGTGCGTGGGGGTGGCCAAGGTCCAGAGTTCCATAAAATGAAAGACTGGTTTCATGTCGACCCGCTTTTGAGGTGGTCCCATAGCCAACCCTACCTTGTCCAAAATAAAACCCGAAAGGGACCCCTTCGATCAGACCCCGTAAGAACCTTTCCTGGGAGAAACCCTCCAAAGCCAGTGGCGCTGCCCCGAGGGTGTTGGGTTTCAGGAAACCAGGATTGCAGGAGGGTCTAAAAATAGGGTGAGAAGTTGTTGGGCTCTCTGTCCATTGTTTTGAGGGTGCCCGATTTAGAGTGGCGGGGAAGCCCATTTTGTGTCCCAGCTCCGACTCCTACCGCAAAGAGCGCCTTCCATTTGCCTTTCGCATGATTTTCGCACTGGGAATCTATCACTGGACATATCTTTCCTCATTTCGATATGTTCCGGGGCCGAAGCTCAAACGTTGCGGTGAGACACACCGAAGACCTGAGCTGAAAAAAGACACAAGAGGAACTCCTGCGAATGAATCCTGCGGTGTCGCGACTTTTTCTGGAGCTGAGCCAAACACCTGCGATGAATCCAGGTGTCGGGACCTTGTTTTTGGGGGAGCTGAGCCGAGGACCCCAGGAAGAAGGTGGCCTTGCGCATCGAGAACCGCCGCAAGTTCGACTCCGGGTCCAACTCCCCGAACTCCGCCGCCGCCATCCCCATGTGCCCCGTGCAGGTGGAGGGCCCGCGCCTGCGCCGCAGCGATGAAGTGAAGGGGATGCTGGCCATTTAGCTGATTTAGCTGGGTGAATTATGACGACCTCACACGATCTCACCCCAAATGGTGGTTCATGCGGGGAATAGCCCCTCAAGAACCTTATTTCAGGCTGGTGAAATATATTATAATTCACCCAGATGTAGGTCAAGCCCACAAACCGGGACGCCACTACAGGGGGACTTAGAAGTGGGTTATAGGTTTCCAACAACTTAGGAACCTGGCAACGAACACACGAGCGGTCTGTAAGAGGGGCCGTTCTTCGTGACTCACGCAGGTGGACACTTTGGTTTGGATGGTCACTGGCCAAGTGAAGTGAGGATACGTCTCTCAAATCCACCACAGGCAATGAAGTGTATGGGTATGTGTCAAACATCGGGATTTGGCATCCCAAAATTGAAATTGAAATACAGACCCATATGCACCGTGGGGCAGGACGAATCGCATTCGCTTTGCCATGGCTACCCAGAGCGGTTGTAAGTCGTGTGGCTTTGTGGCGGGCAAAGCTGGCCATTTAGCTAAGTGGAAAGTGGAAGTTACACGAGCCAGCCATCAAAACCATGAACTTGGCTGGTTGGATGGAACCTGGAGCTTCTGGGCTGGAAAGGTGCGCTTCCCACCAACACACACACACACACAAAAAAGGTAACATTTGTTCTGCAGGTGACGGTAGCAAAGTGAAGTTTGGCAAGGTTGACCTCTCAGTAGTACTCCCCCAGTTGCTAATCAGGGACTTTCTAGAAGAAAGGAATTCTCAGTAAAAAGGGTCACCCTTGAAAAATATCAAGGGAGGCCATTCATCAGCGCTCCGCATTAGGGCACAGATCCGCCGCCGGACTTTTGGCAGTTCTGGGTCTCCGACGAAGGCGATTGAAGATTGAAGGCCCCAACATCGGCCATGAATTTCAACTGGCCCGAAATGGCGGCACCGCCTGTCGTTGCCCGTGGTTGGTGATTCCGAATAAAATGTCTATAGCCGTTCAAGTAGCTGGCTCTGCTACCTAGCCTAGTTGAGGTTGTAGTACTGCCTATATAAACCAAATCAATTAAAGTTCACGGCCGCGTCTTGGCCCAGGACAACAGACACGCCCCTAGTTGCTTGAGGGGGATGGTGCCGGACTAGTGGAACCCAGAAAGCACCCTGGTTGATAGGGCCGACACCGGAGCCGCAGCCCCAACCCACCAGGTTGAATTCGGGGCCAATTGATCGGGTAACTTGGACTCACAGGGTGTCAAAGTGAACTGGTGCACGACGTGAGTGTATTTGTTTCAGGATTCGGACGCTGCAATAGGGGGCCACCAAGAGGGGGTACCCTCAAAAAAGAGACGCCCATTTTGTCCCTCAGTTGGCTCATCCCTGATGCATCGCGACAAAACCGCGCAGTTCTCATTGAGGATGGGAATTGATTGGACTCACAGCGACTCATCCCGAAACCACAGCCCATGAACTCCACACATGGCGAGGGAAGCAGAACGAACTCGTACTCGGGGCTTGTCTGTGTGTGTCCGATTCATGTAGTTCATCCTCGCAATCATCGAAGCTGATAGAATGCTGTGGGAGTGTGGGAAGACTAATTTGCGGAATCTCCCTGTTGAGGGAGCCTTTGACAGATGGCTTGGTTGCGGTTCGGTTCTCCTTGGTTTCCCTTTTCAGAGTTCCCTTCCGAAGTTGGACGGGGTTTCGCACGGACCTTTGCTTATGGTTGCATTTCGAGGCCCCCAAAACAGGGGTTATTTAGCCGCTTTAGTAAGACGTCCCTACACCCAATACCCTGTTTTATTGGATGTCAACCCCTGACTAAAAATGGGGTACAAACCATGAAACCTGTAGTATCCCCGGAAAAAGAGGGGATTTGGAGGGAGTCCTTTGACATTTCCTCTACAAGGTGCTAAGGGTGTAAGTTGCTCCAGGTTGGGTCCGGAGATCGTGTCTTTGGTGGATGTGGAGGGCTTGAGGCCGGATCGCGGGAGAGCAAAAATCGATGGATCCATTTGTGAAACCCTGAAAATAATTATCCCTTGCCGGTGGTTTTGTATTCCCCAGTGAGGAAAGTGAGGAAACACAGAGCATTGAGAGCATGATCTAGGGCGAGTCTGGTGCGGCCAAGGGGAGCCTAGATGAATGAGGCCAGTGAGAAGGGACCTGTTTCTACACACTCCTGTCTAGTTGCTGTTACATGTTTCCGGGATAGCCTGTGTGTGTGGCACTGTTGGACTCTTTGCGTGGGCCGTTCTTGCTTTGCTGATTCCTCTCATACTGGGCAACAGTTGGCCCAAGCACTCTGTGGTGGATCTAGGGTGACCATGCGGGTGACCCGCTCAGGGCCAGGAACCAAGACGAGCTGTGGACATCCACTTGGCACTGGTGGGTCATCAACCAGTTGCCACTCACAACCGGCAAGTTGGTCCATTTTTTGAGGGTCTCCCTATCCTGTTTTCTTGTGGGTTTTGAGTGACAATTTACAACCGGCAGTGTCCATTTTTTCAGGGTATCCCTATCCTGTGTTTTCGTCTGTTTCCAGGGGCAGACACAGCTGGCGCCTGGCATGGATTCTTCCGGCAAGCCTGCAGAAGGTCAAATGCAAAGCCTGACATGTAGGCCGTGTTGGTGGGAACTTTGGTTGGCTCAGAATAAACCTGAAAGTCATCTTGGCCCACATCTGCGGTACACAGCAAAACATATTTGTTGACTCTGTTGAAAACTTAGAAAAATAAGATAGGGGGACCCCAAACATGGTAGGCTAACCCATAAATGAGGCTTCACAGCAAGTTTTACACGTTTAGCTGTCGTGATGCGCATGAACCAGTGATGCGTATGGCTTTGGGCGTTGGGTTGCTGCCATCGCCAGATCCCAGTTATAGGGAACCATTGGAATCACTCCTTTTGGTGTTTAAAGGGTCCCCTTGGTTTCCTATCATACGGAAAAAAAGGGGGGGTGAAACTAGGGGACCCCTGAAAGGGTTAGGTTTTCGTTGGGGTTTTCCTTTGCAACAGCCCAAGAAGTCGTGGTTTTCCACGCCCAGTTCCGGATATGCGAATTCCAGGAGCCGGTGCCTGCAGATGAACGGCAAGACCAGTGCCTCGAGTCGGATCGGCTTCCACGGGGTTCATTCGCCACCATGACAACCGGGGTGAACATAACCACCATTCTTTACCCAAGCTTCATCTACATGGGGTCAGAGTTTGTTTTGGTGGGTTGAACAGTTGAACCCTGAGACCTACCTTCGGGGTCGGCCATTCTTTGGGGGTTAAGCCCTGACTATTTTCCAAGGATGCAGGAAGGAAGGTCAGAATGGTTCAACACAATTCATTGCCGTGGATAGTTGGGATTTAGTGTCACTTTCTGTGATACCAAGGGAATCCTGGCTAAAGTGACACGGAGGGGAGAAAGATATGTGGACGGTTGGTGACTCATTATGTTTTACCCAAATACACGCTTTAACCCTGAACCTTTGCTTACACACTACGCACAGTTCAACATGTGCGAAGAGGCTACTGTGGCACTGGAGCTGATGCTGCAGCGCATTATCCAGCTGTTTATACTTGCACATTTACACGGAACCGGACAACAGCACCACTGTTGGAGGGACCGGCTTCATGGGGAACCACCTGGTCGGGTTGCATGTCAGTTTGGAGTAGTTGTTGTTACTTCAGGCTTTTCCAGAGACGAACGGTCCCTTTAAGCAGCAAGACTTGGCTTACCTGTTTACACTTCCTCCCGGAAACATAGCACCTCTGGAAGGATATCTGGAAGGTCGATTTCCTCTTGAACGCACCCCCCAGACATTGTTCCACGTTTGTGACAGGGGGGGTATCTTGCCTTCCTTCAGCTCGCTCTGAAAAGAAGAAGCACATCCAATCACAACCAGTGCGCCACCCAAGATGCGAAGAAAGGCGAGGCGCCAGAGAGGGACTACCCCAACATGTCATGCCCTATAGGTTTGTCGCAGAATGGGAATCGGAAGCCCCGAAATAGTTGGTTTCCTTCCATTTGCTTAAGAATGTTGTTCAAAGCTCCCCTGTTGGTTTTAAAGGGAATACTTCACTACTGGACATATTTCAATTTTCCAGGGGACCTAAGCAAATGGAAGTTTCCATGTGGTTTCCCTTTAAAACAAATCAACAGAGCATTCACCCCCTACATTTTCTCTTGGAGCTTGAAGGGTAGTTTCCAGCATCAGCTTTTCGTCCAATCTAAAGTCAACGAGCTTCCTTTTGGTGGGGTGATGTTCGAAGGGGAGCGCTCTGTTACCAGGCCACTTTCGGCATCCCCTGGGGAGAATGCCTTTTGGGGGAGGCGTACGTACAAAGACCCCAGCAAAATCCAAGACTAACTGAGAGCCACGGCAAGGGCAGCCATGGCAACTCCGATGCTCACTGGACATGGGTCGAACACGTCACTGCGATTCCACTGCAACGGTTCAAAGCCCACCTTTTGAGCTGTTGGTTTCCACTCTCCGGCCTGCTTGTAGGAAAAGGAAAACAGTATATGTTGGGTTCCCGTGAAAACTGCAACTTCAGGACCAACCGATCAACCATAAACATCGAGGGGCAAGCAACCTGCACTCAAACAAAAACTGGGCCCAAACCAAAAAGGGTAATCCTCACCCAAACTGGTAGCTGCAAAATGATCAACCCCTTCCCCCCCCCCCCCCACAAAGAAAAGAGATAAAAGCCTGCGACATCTGCGGTTCTCTGGGTAGATTTCCCAGTTTCTAGAGAAAACCAGCTGATGTTTTCGGCTCATGCATCAAGTTGTTGGGAACCTAGCTAACAACCCACTTTGTTCGTCCCTTTTCATTGGGGTCAACCCTGTTGTTAGCGGGTTATATCCCAAGCTATCCACTTGGCAGCGAACATCCAAGGCATTGACGCGCTCATGGACGCCCTCCGTTCGCGCGAGAAGGCGGAGAGATCCGCCTCGGCCTTGGCGGATGCTGTGTCCCCCCGATCCACCGGCGGGAAGTCCACCTTCAGCTTCTCGGTCGCATCGAAGCTGTCGACCTGCGCTGTCCTCACTTCCTGAGGTGGACTTTTGTCACTTTTGGGGCTTGGACCATTTTAGTGGCACTCTTTACACTTTTGGTGCTTGGACCATTTTAGTGGCACTCAAAAAGTTTATAGGGACTTTTGGCCCATCCCATCCAAAGTTAGCCCTGTCCATTTTGGACAGGGCAATTCGTTCTTACTTATTCGAAAAGGGCCCGCCTTTTGGTGTCCCTGGGATGGATCGGGCTAGGGATTTCCCTCAAGAAAGAGCTAACAAAGAGCCGAGTTGTTTGGAGTGATTCTGTTTGTGCCAATGCATGGTGTCTCAAAATGAGCCTTGACCTGGGGAACCCCTTCAAGCGGCAGTAGCATGTAATATGCATAACCAAAGCTGTCACGAAACCCATGAAGTCAAATTTTGTCAAGCCCGAACAAGGTGAGCTCTTTTGTCGTCTGGGGTTTCCCTTGGCAACGTGAACAGGTCATGTTTTGTTTCCACATCCTTTGGTTGTAAGTGTTTCCACAACCCAGCTAGGGTTTATTCATATATGTACGAGTCCCTGGGCCACGTCCCCCCCCCCCCAATGGTATGTTCCCCCCACTCCCCCGCATCATCCGCATCTTGGGGATGATGCTGGCAATGCTGGGGATGCTGTCCAGTACCGTGCGAGCCCTGCAGCTTCGGTCCCAGACCCCCTTTCACCCCGAGAACCAACACCCCCGCACCTCTCGCAACATCCTACCCTAAACCAAACCACCCTGCAACCCCTCCTTAACCCCAACCCTAAGCCTAAATCAACCCAAAACCCAAACCCACCCGAAACCCACCGCAAACCAACCCTGAACCAACCCTGAACCAACCCTAAACCAACCCACCAAGCCTAAACCAACTCCGAACCACACCCCAACCACCCAACCACCCAACCACCCAACCACCCAACCACCCAACCACCCCACCACCCCACCACCCCACCACCCCACCACCCCACCACCCACCCCACCCCCCACAAGGGGGGGGGGGTTGGCCCAACCACCCAACCACCCAACCACCCAACCACCACCCCACCACCCCACCACCACCCCACCACCCACCCACCCCACCCCCACCCCACCCTGTACAGAGGGGGGGGGGGTTGGGGGGGGGAGGGGGGGGGGGTCCACGGCCTGGAACATATATGCTGGAGTTGCTAAAAGCCCTTCTTGTGTACCAGGTAGCAACCGAACCACCTGAAATGGCTTGCTCTTCCTCAAGTGGCCTTCCACCGCCAGGTTAACTCAAACGTTTGGATTGGGCTGGATATACGTGATTTCAGAAACACCCTACATGCCCACTGTTGAGAATTTCGTACTACACCCAGTGCTTCAACAGAATTGGTTGCAGTGCTTCAACAGAGGTGTTTGTCAACGTAAAACAAGGACAGTGACGTTTCCAGGCCAATGCCCTATTTATGGCGTGAGTGGGTGATGGGGACACTGACTCCGAGAAATTGGTCAGAAATTGACGTTAGAGTATGCCGGTCGCAGCATACCTTGTCGGCGATCCTGCCGTCCATGCATTAGCTGCTTGTTTGATACCGGAGAGAAGCTAGCCTAGCCGCACACAACAAACATAGAGGCCAGCTATAGGATGTACAGAAACTGGTCCAAACACCTTACAACGACAAGGAAGCAAGTGCTGTACAAGTTCCTGTAGCTGGTTTCTTAGAATACAGCACCAAAAGGACACCTTTTGCACCTAGCTAGAAACTGGGATGGTCAACCCTTTTGGGACCTTAGGTGACCTTGACTAAACATGGACCATGGGAAAACCAAACGGGTCCAAAGGTCGGCTTTGGACCCAGTCCGCGAAACCGACCGCCGGCGTGGTCCACTTGAGTTGATCAAACTGCCATGCTTCAACTGGATTTTGTACATTCCAGGATGATTTCCAATTAAACGACTGGAATCAAACGACAACTTACCTGCTGGTCATTCCCAAGGCTTACGTTTGAGGGCTAACAACCACCCAACACGGGATGCTTGAATCACTCTGGAGAATCACCCGTTGGTAGGGATGACAAACATCCAATTTGAAATACAATTGGACAATTTGAGAATTCCTCCCAAATAAGACCAAACCTCATGATGCGAGCAGCACATTTTGCACCCGTTGCGTTTCAGTTCCACTAACATGGCTCTTGTTTGGCTTCAAACATATACTACCCCCATGAAGCCGCACTGTGGGTTTGCCGTATTGGGAGTGAAAACACGTGTGAGTGTCAGCGCAATTTTATTCCCTTTCTGCGACAGTTGCCAGGGAACAACACCAGTCGAACAACAGAAGAGGGCAATCAAGTCCTCGTGACTAACGGAAGTGGACTTGGCAGGTGGCTGATGCTGTTACTGGTTTTGAGACTGGCTAGGAATTCAATGGGGAACCACCTGAAAAGCGGTTGGTTGGTGGAGATGCATCCCCACTTCCACCGAATCTTGATATCCGCCATGTTGGGTCCCAGGAAAATCAACACCCATATGGGTGTGTCTTTTTTTGGAGGGTACCCTTTTTGCTGGTGTTTGAAAGGAACAAAAGGAAAACCCACCTTTGTTGGGGTCCGAATCCTAGAGGAAGACAAGCCACGGTGGATGGACTAGGCATTAGGGGAATCGTGTCAGCAATCACGATTTCTAAATCCTGCACCAATGTTGAATCCATTCTTTGTTCATATTTATGTGTACGAAATGGATTTCGTAATTCACAGTAGGGAAAACATCGGGTACCCTTTTTGGTGGGACCCGTTCCTTTCTCCAAAAAAAGCAAAAGGGCGGATCCACAACCCATAGCATGCGGATCACTATGAGGGTTTCCTTGCTGGTGCGATAGGCAGGGAATGAGGCATGGAATGAATCTCAAAAGATCCACTAAAGGAAACCATAGGAGATGGGGGTGTTCCTCTCCAAAAGTGACGGTTCCGCACGAATCCCAGGTTCTCCCTCCCTATGAATAAACTGCCTAGATGGCCAAGTTGCTGCTTTTGTCAATCAATGTTGCTGGTTTTTGGGGTAAAGTGGATGGAACAAAGCGGCAACTGGCGATCCAGGTTTGGTTGATTCATCAGGGGTCAACATTACTTGGCGGTTTGGATTTACAGTTGAACCCCTGGTTCTTGTAGACGGAAAGTGGCGGTTGTATAGAGTCAACATTATGGTTTTGCAAAGGTATCGTCAGCGGCGGCACCTCCAGCGGCACCTGTCGGACTTGGGAGCAGCGTCAGCACAGCGCCCTCGCCAAGCGACAGGCGAGTGATCCAACCAGTTGGACCCTCCAAGTGTGGAGTTCACCCCATAAAACTGCTCTAAAAGGGGATATGTTCCTCATAACTTGGAGCCTCACATCCAGAAACTATGGGATTTCGCACCATCACTTGTTTTAATGCAATAACCCAAGTTGTAAGGGTGGGTATTTTGAGGGCCCAACCAACACTTGGGTATCGTCTTTTCTTGAGGGAAGTATTTTTGGTATATTGCAAGATTCAAGAATCACCGAACACACAAAGCTTTACCATATATAAGAACACAACTTACTACCTGGAGTCTCCATGACCCTTGAAAAATAGGTCCATGACTCCATGACCATTTTATTTTGGGTAATGACCGACCATTTTTTAAAGGGTCGTGGAGACTCTCGGTAGAGCCAACCGTCAGGCCGCGCGAGCCTCGCGTCACTCTCCGAAGCGTCAGGCCGCGCGTCTGGAGTCGATCCTCCGAAAGCTGTGCTCCATGCGCAGCGGTCTGCCCAGGGATTTGCAGCGTCTCGGTGTTCGAAAATCTGTGTTGGGCAACTGATTCGGAGCCATGTTAACTTCGGCAAAAACAAATGAAGCCGGAGGACCCTAGGCAGAGGATTGTTTCCTTGCTAAGATGGCAAGCAAGCCCTGAGCAGCACGGTTTTCCGGATTCATCTGAAGTATTAAATGAACAACAGTGCGCAGAAACGGGCGGAGGACCCATTGGGCCATATCCACACAAAAAAGCTCCGCCTTTGTCTTCAACTCACTGGTTGTCAAAGAACCACCTTTGGATTTTGGCAGGTGTTCCTGGGGTGCCGCACAGGAAACCACAAGGGATAGGGGTCATTCCAACTGTCGAGAATCAGCAAGTCAAATGAGCTCGGGTCAGGTGTTTATCGCTTCATTTGAGACTCACTGGGGAACGGACATGGGGAACTTACTAAGTTCCTCACAAACCACAAGGAACCATCCAATGTCCCATGCTGGGAAAACAAGTGTGTTTGACAGAACAGAAACACAAAAGCAACAAAGGTACTGTTTTTTGGGATCTTCTGGCAAACCAAAGGGAATGATTCGTTGACCTCCGAGACCCGACCTGTGATCCCAGGATCGACATTGCGCCCTTGCAAGCCTACTTGGACTACGAGCGCTCCCACTCCGAGCGATCTGACCTGGAGACTGGGCCAAGTCCCCGGGTAGCTCTGGGCATGTCATTTCGGAAAGACCATGTTTGGTGGCAGTTCGGACTTGCTTGGGGGCCATCTCAGGAATTGTTCAAAGAAATATATTTGAGATGTAGAGTGGGGCATGTGAGTTTTTGTTGAGGGTGCCTTTTTCAGGAAGGTTTGAAGGGAAATCAAAGGAGCACCACCTGGGGTACCCCTCTTTTGACACGCACCCAAATGTTCCTCACTGGCTATCCTTGGATGGGTCGACACCAGCTCTTGCTGAACTCACGCTCACCTGTGGCCGAAAGGATCTCGGTCACGATGAAGGTGCTATGCTTAGAAAGAAGCCCGTCAGAGGCTCCCCCTTTTTCGGGTCTGTACTTGTAAAGTAAGAAGCAGACCCCACATTTACATGGATCCTGCGTTTCAGAAAGTAGGGCTTGCCCCCTAGACAACTGGGCGTAAACACTGCATCGCTTTGAGGGTTCACGGGGCAAGCTGTCCCCTTGGACACTTTCAGATCATGTTTTGTTGTTTTCTCAAACCTAAACGTAGTCCTCCCTGGCCTTCAGGGCCTCGATTGGCCCCTCTTGGACCCTTGATGCTTTAGCTCTTTGCCTGGCAGATGACCAAGGGCAGGAAATGAGGGAAGGGGGCCCCTACAAGCCATCCCTTGAGGTTTGTTCAGGCCCAAAACCCTAGGTGGATTCCCTGACACCAGCAAGTTTGTCCCCTTTCACCGCCTTTCGTTTATCTTTGACACGAAGAACACACAGAACTGAGGTAGATTGTTTTCAGTATACCCCCGGCCAGGGATGCGTTGCTCCTAAGTCAGATGAGCAGCGACCCCGAAAAAGGGCCCCGTGAGGTGGTTCGGTGTTTTGGTTTAAGAGTAGAGCAGCCTATAAATCCTTCTAACCATTGGTGACCAACAGTCAGCTTGGGTACAGGCGATTCGCGGCTAGAATGAACTGGGACGGAATCTGACCTTATGGTTTTCCCATTTTGGTCCATGTGATAAGGTCAAGGACCCCAAAGCTAATATCCGGGTCCTTTGGGCAACAGCTTTTTGAAAGTATGATCCAAGTAGTGTTGACCCCGGATTAAACAAAGGACGACAACACGGAAAAAATAACAAAAGACCGTCCTGTGCTTTTTGTTCCTCTAAATTCCCGGCATACCCCTCCCCAATTGGCCGAGTTGATCCGGGGTACACCCCAAAACACCCCACCGTGGTCCGACCGTCCGACCTCGTCCGAGGAGAGTTTGCAGGCGGTGGTGGCCCAGAAGCTGAACGGCTTCATCGACAACCTGGCCAATAAGCTGGCGGCGGCGCCGGCCGCTCGAAATTCCGAAAAGCCGAGAAGAGACCTGCCTAGAGTCTCCTTCTGACCCTTACAAAATGGTTGGTCATTACCCAAAATAAAGGGGTCTTGGACCTATTTTTAAAGGGTCATGGAGACTCCAGGTGCATGGGGTGCGTTATGATGGTTGTGCTCTGTTCTTTTCGGTTTGGGGGGGAGGGACCCTTATGGCTTTTTGGAGCTTGTTTCTCTTTTGTTAGGTGGGGGAGGGGGGGACCCCTTTAGTTTGGCTTCTTGGTTTCCCACCAACACAAAGTTAAACTTGTACTGGGGCAACAGTCACCAAGATATAGGATGGCCGTTGGATCTTGTTGGATCTCCGCCTCATGGTTGGTAGTTCCAGGCAGGGGTCCACCTTTACTGGGCAGAGCTGTGGATGGACAAAACTGCACCAGTCGGGATAGATGAAAACGTTATGCATACCAGGATAAGTCGCCTACCAACTTGTGCGAAGTGGAATGTGTCGATCCACGGTATGTATGGTAAGTTATACTTGGAGGTCTTATCGGACATTGGGCTACAAACCGCTAAGCGGGGCCACCTTGATTCCAACAACACCCACGGGAAAGCGGGATATACACCCTGCTCAGTGGCCACACACAGTCGCTGTTTATCCCGTTGCAACCAAGCCACACCCAGCCTACCTGCTTGTGGTGTTGCAATTACGTGAAGGGTCAACAGCAACCAAGCTATGGCGCAACTTCTTCCGTCCGTTCCTGTCGAAAGGACAGCGCGAACAGCGCCCTCTTCCAGTCGCTGGGCAAGTTGAGCCAAGCCGCCATCGGAGAGCAGCTGAACATGTCCCAACGGCTCTTAGGACGACATCGGGGCAAGGAAGCATTCGGTTCACAGCTTTTGGGGTCCTTAGAATAGGAGTTCTTTTAGGTTCTGGGGAGAAATAGACGGCGCGGGGTCAACACATCATGTTCAAAGTCCACGTTTTTGGAGTTGTCAGGGCACACTCACTGATTAACACGGAACCTGACTGGAAGGGGGGGAGTCCTATTATAGCTCTTTGGAGCTTTTGAAAGTTCCCGCAGTCTGTCAGGGCATCTCCGGTGGAAGCGATGCAGTACATTCGGAGAGATGCGGATTTGGAGGCACTCGCCCTTTTACGGTTTCTCCAGAATGACCGAGTGGGCCAATTTCAAGGTCAAAAGGAACCTCTTCTGGTTTGGCCCAAAGTCTGAGAAGCCGCAAATGCGACCCTGCTACTTCAGGTTGTTCCCGTTTTTTTTGTCCCCCCCTTTTTTTTCCGGATGTGTTTTTGCAAACTGGGATTCGGTCTGCCCCTAAAATGGTTAGTCTCAGCTCGGCTGGTCTTGATATATTAGCCTGGGTTTAGTGGGGAGGCAACACTCCCTATCAATATACTGGGGTTGATTAAGATGGATACGCGCCCAGAGATGATTTTTTGACCCACCAAATAGGGGAACTAAGACAAAGGCCCTGACAATTGGAATGGGGTCGTGCGGCACTTTAAAACCAAACTTAGACATGACCAAATTTGTACTTAGTTGGCTCTCCGTATACATGTAATGTTGTAGGACTCGGCTATGTGTGTCCAAAACCACAGGCAATGGCACCAAAGCCACGGCAAGTTTTCGTACATTGGGTTGATTCGTGCGCCAGATCGGAGCGTGGATTCGGAATTCGCAGGAACCAGCAACAACTCCTTGGCCAGTACCCTTGTGGACGAAGAGGCCTTGCGTTCCGCGAAGCGGAAGCGCACCAGGCGCATGGAATGGGGGCGGTATCGACCCGAAGTGAAGCTGAGCCATTGGCTTGGTTCGGGTCCCAGAGCAACGTCGGCTTGACTTGGGCTTAGATGCCCCACTACAAGTCGAACAACATGTCAAAAACTGAGGCATCACCCACAAAGTTGGGGTTGTGGCACAAAGTCGAACACCTTTCAGGAAATCAGAGCATCACTTCAGCCGGGTAATGTTGACCCCTGATTAATACTCCCCCCCAGTTGTTACTCGGGGGTCGCCCTATTGGTTGTTTTATCTTGGCACGGGGCTTATGCTGGCCCTGATGGATTGTTGGTTTCACCTTGGTAACCCTAGAACATGTAGCCTCCGAAATTTGACACCCACTAGGGAGTTGGAGCAACGCCCCCAAACCAAAGGATTTTCCCTTTGAGTCTTCTTTGACCAACCCAAAAACGAGCAGCGCCTTCCATCAGCGGAGAGGTTTAACCTGCGCGCCCGGGCAGGCGTCGACTGGTCATCATGCAGGCGGTCGGGCGCTGGATCATGGTGGGACGAAGGGTGCGCTGGAGGAGCGCACGCTGGGTGTCAAGCGATGTGCTCAAACGGAACGAGTAAACCCATGATTTTCAGGGTGACCAATTTTTGGACATGCCCTGCGTGAGACTGGGGCCTCCTCCAAAACTATGAGTTTCTGTGCATGCCAGATGTGGGCCATTGGTTGCCTGATTCAACCCCAGACGTCCCTATAGTTCCTTTTGGTTAGTTGAAACACATAACACTTGTTGGGTCCATTTTTGGGTCTCTACATCGTCCCTGTAGGCATGTGTTTCGGGCGAGTTTCAAGAGGTTGTCAATCCGTCGCCGAATTTGGGGCATAGATGTTCGGGCTGCCAACCGGACGAGGATCTTCCACAAAGCATTTTGACCTTGTGGTCTTTAGCATGATGTTGCCTGCTGATTTTATAGCGAGCTCACCGATTCGTGGATAAATCTATCGAAAACCCATGATGTAGGTCCACACGATTCGGGGGTCCAATTTCTGCTTCAGGCTTTGGAGTCGTTGTAAGATTTGAAAGTTCGGACTTTTGTTGGCCCATAAACTCAGGAAGCGAGTTTTTGCCTCATGGCCCCCAAAGTGTTGTTTTTGTTTGGTGGGGGGAGGGTGACAAATTGGCGACCCTTGAGGACGCCTTGCTTTGTCTGGGTGCAACATGACACCAACATCCCAGCAGGACCAACCATTTTGGGGCTACCCTAGGCCCTATGTTGAGAACGCCCATGTATTATTTTCGTAGCAAGAAAAGAGTCAATGCGCGTAATTAGAAGAGTTGTTTGCCAAGAGCACTTGGTACATCGAGGCTCCCACCCAATTGCTTTCTTTCAAGTATCGGCAAACGAGCAAAAGGGCTCATGGCCTTTGTGTCGCATGGAAATCCACTGGGGTGTTGGGCCAGCCACAATTGCCTCGCAAATCGCAACTCGAGGAGCTACAACATCGATATCATCAAGGCGCGCCGAACAAAGCAACAAGCCGAACAAAGCAACAAGCGTCCAGGCAACCCGCATTTTTTTGCCCAGAGCTTTGGGGTGTTCGCACGCAAGGGCTTCAGAATGGTTCGGAGCAGCTAGCTTTCAGGGATGGTCGCGGAAGGGTTCTGCGGATTCTCAGTCATAGCCAGCTACTTGTACAGGTAACTTCCTGTAGAGCTTGACTGGGCCTAAGGGGCACCAAGCGGCAGCTTTTGCAGTGAAGGTTTCAGGCCGAGACGTGTGAATTGGAGGCACGCGGATACCGCTAAATTATTGAGGGAATTAGACATGTTAGACAATAGGCACAAACAATGCATAACAATGAAACAACACTTGGCTGTCCAAATCCGACCCATTTTGACCTTGTGTTTGTTCACGTGTTGGTCCATGTTTAATCAAGGTCCCAAAAAGGTATTCGCCTTTTGTGTCGATGTTCTTTTGGCAAGTGAGCGAGATGCTGGTATGTGTTTTTGGGAGGGTATCTTGAATCTTGGGTGCAAATGGAAGCCAAGAAAGTCATCAGTTCAAAACCAACCGGATCTGACTCGGTTTTCGCATGGCCCATGTTTCGTTTGAATACCACAAGGTGTTCGCCTTTTCCAGGCCCTGGCAAGTCAGCAGGAAAATGGCCACGTTTTCTTTGGTGGGTACCCCAGGTGCTTTGGAGGGAAACCCAAGTGTCAGACTCCACCCATGTGTGTCGCACAGTGGACGCGCTCATTTCCCTCCCCCCCCTTGCTTGAGGGTTAAACAGAACCTGATCGGTCTGTATTTGTTTGAGGGTACCCTTGTTGGGGTTGCTTTATATAATGGGAAACCAAAGGGCAAGCCGGGATCCATTTGGAGGGTCCCCATTTTAAGCCGCACCCTAAATTCACTATGTTTACCTCCAAACCCTACCCAGTGCTTCCTGGCAAGCCACTATAGCAAGTAACCCTCCGGGTTTGCCAGGTTTTACCATTGACCACCCCGGGATTCCCCTTCCCCAAAGTGGTACCTGCAACAACACATAGAACCCCCAAAAACCGTCGTTTGTGGGGACTTCCTTTTTGGGGACCTCCTTTTTTGGGACCTCCTTTTTGGGTTCCTTCCATTTGAGCAAATTCCTGGCTCTGCGACTCGAGTCACGAGTCGCAGGTGACCTTGGGGCAGCTGGGGGAGTGGGCGCGCGTGAAGAGCGCCATGAAGAAGGCGGTGGCTTCAGTGCGCCACATCCAGCAGAACGCCCGCCGCTTCCTCGCCTTGGCCCCAGCCATATGGCCATGGTTCAAAACCAATGGTTCCATTTTGGGATAGGACCCATTTTAGTCTATTTTAGTGGGGATTGGGATGGGGGTACGGGGTTTTGACCCATGGCCATATCATTTCGGGTATCGACGTTGGGCGGGCCGTTTGAGAGTGCAACTCGTTTTTTGGATTGAAGCCAAAGAAAAACACTCCGGATCCCCATGAGGAGGGTCTTCGTTTGAGGCTGCCTCATTTGCGGGGTGGATCGAAAAGGGAATCCGAAGAAAAGAACTACACTTTTTGGGACCACTATTTTGAGAACTCCTTGCTAGCGGAAAGTGCAACCGATTTGGTGTCGATGGTCTGGGGTAGATTCAAAGTCATGCCCTCTGTTGATGAGTATGCAATACATGTATATACATATTATATATACATATGTATACATATATATATTTCCGACACATGTATACTCAATTCTGTATATAGATTGGAGATTGGTTTACTATGTGCCCTTGAGATGCACAGACACATGGCGGGCTAATCGCCACTCTGTTCGTTCCATGCGAGGCGGTGAAGCGCGAGAGGTGCAAGCAGATCGCACAGGACATGAACCCATGGACCTCCTGACACGAGGGACTTGTTTTTGGTTTAAAGGGAAACCAAAAAGGGACACCTCCATTTGACGGAAGGGACATTTGGTTTGAAAAGCAAACACCCTTGGCTTTGTCGCGTTCCATTGGCTTTGGATTGGTTTGGAGATTTGAAGCCCTGAATCTTGTCTTGTGGATCGAGGAATGGGAGACCGCCCCTCAGGCACCTCCACCGGCAAATAGGGTTCATTATTGTCTCCCCACCTAAACAACACCTGGCTATAGCTGGGGCAAGCTATGGCGACCACACAAAGGTACGCGACCTCGCTCATGAAGTTTGCTTCCAACCCTATGCTTGAGTCAACCAGGTCACTCAGCAAATTGCCACTGAATGCGTTGGATTTCTCAAACAGTGGTCTTCAAAAGCGGTTGGTTTCCTTGTGTTTTTCCATGAAATACCCATGAAATACCAACCAAGAGGGGGTTCACCATGTTGAGAAGCCCTGAATGGAGATTCCAGATTCACCAAATTCCACACCGGCTGGGCCCACGCACGAGAGGAGTGGGATCGTGTTGAAGACCACAGCCTGGAGCGCTTCTACGATCGCTTCGCCGTGAAGTCCCCCGATGGCAAAGGGTTTCATCTTTCTGCTTCTACATGTTTTGTGTCAGGACTGTTGTTGTTATTTCGTTATTCGAGGTTTTTTTGTTGCTTTGTTTCTTATCCCATGTTGTTCTTTGTTTGTTGTTTGTGTGTTTATCCATTGGCTGGACAACAAAAGCGACTCCATGGCCCCCTTGGTTGACATTGACTTGTGAACAACCACAGCTTCCCTTTTTGGCTTCCCTTCACACACCACCAAAAGTTATTCTTGGACACCAAGCCGCTAATGACGAAGACTTACACATAAATTAAAAGGCGATTGGCACGATTTGTTGCTGCTATATAGAGTGTCCAGGACCCTGTTTGACAGGTGTGCCCGTGTCTTGCGCATGTTGTTGGCAGGGGTGCCTGTGTAATGCTTCATAAAAGTTCTACGTCCAGCCAATGTCAGGGGAATGGCCAGTGATGTTGAGACAGCACGTTGCTTCTGTGTGTGTGTGGACTTTTCTCAGAATGGGAAGACACATGATTCGCCTGTTGCTTCAATGTGTGCCAAAAAAAAGAAGAGTGTCAACGACATTGTACGTTTTGTGAGAAACCTCCATGTCCCAACGCCTGCTCATGCCATGGCGTAATTGTAGCCCCTTAGTTGGCATGTCAGAAAGATCAGGTGCTCAAACAAAGGGGTGCCCTTGCTCAATGGGCGTGTCTTTTTTTTGCGGGAGGGGGAGCTCCCATTAAAGTCTGCGGGTTCGACAAGCTTGACTATGATGAAGACGCCCAACAGGGCTTCCTTGATTCAGGTTGATCTTGAAATTAGATGGCGTAATTCGTGAAGTTGAAGTCAAAGAAGCCAAACTTAGACTCCGAATGTTGGACCCAAATATTGGCCGACATGGACAAGTATTATGTTCGCCCTCATGAAGGAGTATATTAATGATCCGCAGACAAAAAAGCAAAAACCTGATTATAGAGCAGGCAACTACATTATCATTATATGTATAAAAAGGGTGCCAGGCGAACTAACTAAAGCGACGTCCCTGACCATGGTGAAGGGCAATTCCATTCAAGTCGGGAGGATATCCTCATAGGCTTCCCTATGTTTCGCTATATTCGGGGGAGGTGTTCCAATACTCCCTTAGGGATTTCACAGTTGGGGAGGTTCGCAAGACGAAGCTCCTGGCTTCTTGAGCTGTCCCTAGGGTCAACACCCGTTCAAGGAATGGTTGGTCGAATTTAGATGATGAAACTCTTTAGGCAAATAGTGGTGGTTATATTGACCCCCATTGGTTTAATGGTGGCTTGAACCCCAGGCCCATCATTTTGTTTGTTGCGTTCTTTGAGGGTGTCACTTGGGTCCAGGCACTTCCGCCCGCGACTCAGGCTTTTCAAGGACAACTTCAGCCAGGCTATGAGGGGAGGGAAGCTTAAGAACGTGTCAAATGACTTGCTTCTCAATCCACCTCCGAGTACAAACGATGTAAGGATGTGTCTCGTGTTTGAGGCCACCCCGTAATGGAACATTTCAATGGAACATACCCATTTTGGGGTCCCCTATTTTAGGTCACACCCATTTAGAGCAGGCCCAAGCCAGCTACCGGAACCTTCTGGGAGTTGCTCAAAGGCTGGATGGTTTCACGCCAAGAGGAACCAAGGACGAGCCTTTTTGAGAACCCCCTGAAAAGACTCCCTTCCTGAGTTCCGGGCCTGACTTTTTGGTCAAACCATGCTAGCCTCACTCGGCCAAGCCCGAGCTTTTGACCTGTTGGTTTCCCATGTCTAAGTCCACTTTTAGTCTAGGTGGCAATAGGTCGTAAAAGGTGAGCTTTCGATTTTTGGGTCTTTTGAGAAACCGAGCGGCAAACAACACTTCGGACTTAAGTAAGACTCGGGAAGTGGGACTCCCTGTGGGTGTAGCCTAGTGAAGTAGCTCAGGGCCAACTTGTGGGTTTCTCAGCATGGATTTCGGACTTCCGTTTGGTTAGAGGGAAACCCAAGGCAAACCAAACCATTTTAGGGGACCAAATGCTATTTGAGAAACACCCATATCGGAGTTTCCAACATGTCTAACTCACTACCTCTAAGCAAACCCCGCTGAGGGTAAGGATGGGATTGCAGGTTTATAGGTGTTTCCACTGTGGAGGGGTTGACGCCAAGAGAAACCAACTGGAGGTTGAGCTCCTTGAAGGGGACATATACATCTGCCATGGTGGATGGGGGTTGAGGTTGCCAGATTCAGAGTGGCCAAGGGAATCCCTTTGAATGGGACAAACCCAATTGAAACTCGTTGGGTGGGAATGTGTCAAAATAGAGGGATGTCGAAAATGTTGGCAGTTCTTTTGTTTCCATTAGCGAAACCCACAACAGACCACAGCAACTCAAACAGTTCTCGACCAGAACGGCACAATGAGCCGAGACATGCGGCAAAAACGCTTCTAAGAAGCTTTTAAGACTTCGGTTTCCTCCTTAGAAAGGCATGTCTTGTTGGCTTCCCTTTCCAAGCTGAACAGGCTACCCACAAAGACAGCCTACAACAAAACCACATTAAACAACACCTTGGCTTGGTTTCCCTTCAGGCAGAGCGGCCAGCCCGGAGCAAGGCGAGATGGATGCTTTGAAAGCTTCGTGAAGGATGGCTTTACCTGCATGGTCGGAACCACCCACCCACATTGTTTGACGGTGCACGAGTGTTACCCTTCCCTGGCTCAGGTGGGAGGCAAAGGGGGGGAGTTCTCTTTCGGGCATATCTAAATGGAAGCCCTTCAGCGGTTCCCTTCAGACTCGAAGGAGCAATTGTCGTCTTCCCATGGGGTCGGGAGTGCTCAGCTTTTTGGACCACCTGAACCTTACGCCATCGAATCCCGTGAGTTGACCCAAACGACGTGGAAGCTTCGTTCCACTAGAAGACCCAGTTCCTGCATGGGGTTGTCTCAGAGACAGACCAAATGTGATGCAAAGACGGAAAATCTGACTTCTTGGTGTGCAGATGTGGGCCGCGTAACGAGGCCTTCTGTAGCTTGGCTTTTGCAAGTCAAGAGCTTTTCTCAGGGGAGAGGCTTCCGGCAACGGTCAGAGGTGTGTTGGTACGTGGGTGTTTGTTGCGAAGTTAGTAAGCGTGCTATTGCCCACTTGTGAGTCCCACTTGGTTGGGTCAACCCTGTTCTTATCGGGAGTTATAACGGCGAAGCACTTACTGACCTGGCAGGACATCCGAGGAGAGGTCGGTTTCTTTTGGCTTCCGCAACTATAGCAGCAGCTGCTGATTTTTTTGGATGTGTCTTTCCAAACATCCGTCAGACACCGGAGAAACGCCGAGTTTAGGCAACGAACGATGGTAGAAACGAATGCTCAGTCCAAAGGGAATCGATCCGATTTGCTGTCCATGTCTCGCCTTTCGGGGGTCCCGGAAGGTTCACCTTCAGGTGTCCAAGTGTCGAAGTATTGGGCCCAAGCCCGGGTTTCGGCATTGTCCTGCTGTGGTTTTAAACCAACCCCAATCAAAAGGCTGGGTTCCCCTTGAACACGACTCCCCCGAAAAAAGGGCATCCAATGGCCAGGGAAGACGCGGTGCCTTCAAGGACATGATGAGCGCCGTGAAGGCACATGCCTAGCAGACAGGTTGTGCGTCTCTGTGTGTGTCTTGTTGCTGGGGTCTTTATTTTGACCGTTTCTAGGGCCATCAAAGTCAGAAAATGGGGTTGTTTCCCTTTAACTCATGACTTAGGGGGTGACTTTGATCATGGTAAAATAATGAGGCCAGTGTTGAGGTCTCCCTTTCCAACTTGTCAGGCTGGTCGAAAAGAAAGCCAACGGAAAGCAGAAACTCCATTGGTTGGGGGGGGGTGCACGGTTCAGAGGGCCCATCTTTTGTTCTCACCTCATAGGGTCCCTCAAACTGAAGGCTTGAAGGCCTGTCCAAATCTATTTTGAGCACGGTTTCCTCTTAAACCTCCATTAAGGGACATATTGAGGATGCCTTTCTCTGGAGGGGGCCTCCCTTTCAACATCAGCTACCAGCACACCGTTTTTTGCGCCACTGCAGGAGTGTGTTGTTTTATTGTGCTTGCGGGTTGTACCATGGAAAACTTCATCGGCAGCGGAGGGCTGGACAGGTTTTGGGACGTTGAAATTTTGATAGTCCCTGACATCTGGGTCAGCTTTTGTTTCTGCTCCATTTTACATTTTAGCCCTTGACCAACATGCTGAAGATATAATACGCAAATCCTGATTGAAGTCCTCATGTTGACCCCGGAATAATAAACCTGTCTTGTTATTGGGGGAGGTGTTCCCCTTCAAAAGTGATGAATTCCCACTAACCCCAAGGACTCCCCCTGTTCAGAGGATGGGCTTAATCCGGGGTCGAGATTGAGGCCTTAGGAAGCGCTGAACGGCGCTCATCCAAGCACTCGAATCAAGCACTCGATCCGAGGGGGTGGCCTTCAATTGGCGAGCCTTCAAGGTCCCAGCGGCTGCCCGGACCCCGGTCACGCGGGGGCTTTTTGACGGGGGATGGAGGGTGGGTCCTATGGCGCCGGGGCTTATCTGACGTTGTAATAAAAGTATCGCCTATGAACCCCTGGCCTTATAAACCCCAAAGGGGCCAAAGTAGCCTGTGGTCCCTTCCTGGCATTATGGGGTTTGTAAGGCTGAATTGTTGTTTTTTTGTCGTCGGTTCGGACCCTTCTCCTTACACAAGCCTTTATAGCCATGTTGCTACAGCCAAAAAGTCAGAGGTGTTTGGGCGTGATCAATTGGGTTGTTGCCTTTGGGCTGAAAGACCATTCCAACAGAGGGCTCCTCATTTGCTCTGTAGGCGTACCCCCATCCCCAGGTTCTCCTTGCAAACACCACGTCTGTCAAGAAGTTGGCAATGTTCAGCCAAATGTGTGTAAGCAACCAGACCCTGATGCCCTTTTCAACGAATCTACCCGAAGTTGATTCAATGGTGGTTCAAACACGTTTTATTGTATGCAAGGGACGGGTGCTGTCGCTGCGCTGATCGGGGTGAGTTTCCCAGTTGGCTTTGTTGTTGTCAAGGCCTTTGGTTTCAACTTCGAACTAGGGTCTTAGGAAATCCCGAGTCCTGGCTCCCCACTTGAGCTGCGGGTTCTCGAAAGACCGGGTCTTGGGGTGACATGAGAATTACATGTTTGACCCCACGACCATTCCAGCAAAGTTACCCAAAGCGCGAGTGAACGAGCTTCCAATTCCGCTTCATCGTGCAATGTGCATAGACATCTTGTTCACAACAATGACAACCGCCCTTGGGTTTCTCTCGACAAGTCCAGCAAGATGTGTTTGACTCACAGACATCGCTCGGTCCCCAGTCAGACCCCAAGGCGGTTTGGGCTATCCGCGTTTTGAAGGATGTACAGCACATCTCAGGTCAATAAGAGTACTTGCATCAGCAAACCAAAAAGGGGGCTGATTCACAGAGTCCAAGCTGTTTCCACTACCTCAAACCACTACCGCTGAAATCAGTTGGTATTTCTCCTTTAGATTGTATATTTCGTGAAACGCTCGGTTTCTTGGAGGATGCCCTCCCGAACTGTGCCCAAGACAAGCATTGGGTTTCTGATTCACAGAGTATAAGTGGGCATGTGTCAATTTGTTTGGAGAGCCCCCAAAGCATGTTTGTACCCTCAAAAGCGGGCACCCTCGACACACACACACACACACACGCAGGGAGAGAGAGAGAGGTAGCCGGTACGTTGTGACAACTGGCACTCGCTGGAGGTGCGCGCTCGCCTGATTTCGGCCTTCTACATGATCCGTCTCCGGTGGCTTGGGCATCAACGTACCGCCCCGCCCGCTTTGTTTGCCGAATGCTAAAGTCACGCACACAACCCGGCGGACTTTCCCTCGTCTTGGGTGAAAACCATGTGTGATGGTGACCCATATTAAGCAACCCCGGTATGGGGCGTTTTTGGGTATTGATATGGGTTCAACACTAGTAACCATTTGACTAGGCGAGTTACAGTACCACTAAGAGGATTCGTATAAGGGATACGTATTGGAGTGGAATTGGGGTGGAATAGGGAAGCGAAGAAACCAACAACGAAGGTGAGGGCTCCCCATGTCTTGATTCCCACAGGAAATGAGCCCTTGGCCGAAGAAGAACTTGAAGGAAGTACATTTTGAGTCAAGGTCGCAAAAGGAAGCCACCTTTGATCCTGTCCAGCATGGGAGCCACATCCCCGGTAGAAAATTAGGAATAGTTTGGCATAACACTCGTTGATATCCGGCCTCTTTCATTATTCTTTGTCATAAGTTGAGCCCCTTTGCCTGGTGTTTAGATAGACGCCCCAAAGTTATCTTTCCCCTTGGATGATTTGGAACCGCACCTGGATGGCACGGAGGATAATTTTCCCTGGCAGGCATGTTCAGGTTGAAAAAAGCGGGAATCCTGTGAGGAGGGTTGGTAAAACCCCTGCTTTCTGGCGTTGGGGGGGGGAGGGTTGGCGGCTTTTGTTGCCGATGGTTCGAACGTGTCGTCCAATTTGTCGACTCAGGACGAAAGTTCGAAGCACCTCAGACCTTCTTAAGACGGTGAAGATGGCCGCTTGCTGAACATGGCAGGAACTGGGGGGGGGGGGGTGAGTTTGCTCTTCAGAATTTCTCCTAATTTCAAGGCAATCTATCACTGCTGGACATATGCTCTCATTTTCGCAGGAACCAAAGTATGTATACCCCCTTTCAGATGGGTCAGTTCAACATCTCCTCTTGAGCCCCTGTTGGGTGAGTTTCCTCTTGGGGGATGATGTTGGGGTCAGAATAGGGAGCCCTGATCCTTTTCCTGGGCCCATGTTAGGCGGACATCTTCCAAGGAAGCCTGAGCTAAATTGTTGACTTTGGGTGTCATCCCTCCAAGACAAAGGTATGACTATGAGAACCTACAGAAAAAAAAAGAAAGAAAAAAAACACTTCGAGGACCACTTATCAGGTCACCGAACAGGTCCCAAAAAAGGTTGGTCAGCATTCATTTCACCTGGGTTCGTCCTTCTGGCACCCTGTTTTTGGAAGACTCCATAGGAACGCCCACTGAAGGGATTTGCCTGGAGACAGACCCAACCTAGCCCAAAGGTGTTGCGTGGGATGGCGCTGTGAATCGCTGGGAGGTGCGTCAACTGTTGAACATTTGAGGTTTTGATCAACATGTCCAGTAGTCTATGCTGCGTTTCAGAGGCTTGAAAGTGGGGGACAAGCTCTAAGTTTCCCAAAAGCCAGGAAACAAGCTGTAAATGTCCCATGTCCGTTTTAGCTTGCCACACTCTGGGATACCAATAGAACCCGGCCCCTTTTAAGTGATGACAAAGTCATGGGGTCCCGATAGCCCACACTTTGGGTGAGGCGCCCTTGGCCAGATGTCTCAAGCATTCCACACCTCCGCTTTTGAACTCTGCACCAGGGTTTGGAACAAAAAAGGACGGCCTTGAGCACTCCGGGGCAGAAGGTTGGAACCTGGACCCTCAAACTACCCATTAAAACAGGAATGTGTTATCCATAAAAGTATAGCAATACCATGTTTGTTTAAGGGTATTGTTAGGGTCAAGGTAACCGGTTTCCTTTGGTTCCCTCTGAGCAGACCATTTTATCACGGACCTCCGGGGCGGCTGTGGGAGGGGAGCTTTCCCGCAAGCCAAGGGCAAGCCCTGAAGACCTCAAGAGGTCAGGCAGAGAGTTATGCCCTCCCCCTCCGAGATTGGCTCACGAGGGAACCCCCAAAATCGATCTGCCGAAGTCCCCTTGAAAGCACCACCCCGCAAAGGGCACCAAGCAAGACCCACTTGCCCTTCCAGGAATCCTTTAAGGGCGATGGTTCGACTCACTTGTCCAAAGCAGATCGGCCATTTGACCTTTTGTGTTTCCCTTTGTTGGTCTATTGAATCTATTGCTTGGTCCATTGGTTCCAAGAGAATCAACCTTTTGTTGGTCTATTTGTTTACAGGTTCGAAGTGAAGCCATTCCATTCACCCGCTGAGGTCTTAGCCAAGCACCGGGAGCTCAATGGTTTTCTCAGCTTCTTCGGGAGCTCGATGAGCGGCGAGGAGTGGATTCCGGAGCTGCGATATGAAGCCCAGCCCGTCATGGGACTCCCATGGTGCCACAGAAGGTTTCTATCCAACCAGGAACCATGTTTATTTTGTGTTTTTGGGGGCATGTACTTTTATTATAGCATGTTTGCTCATTGCCATGGCCAATGCGCCATTTGGCTCAAGCTTTTTATTCCGTCGATTCGACCTGCCATTACCGTCAAAATCGCTGGCAGCGGCGCCGTGCCGGTGCGTGGGTGTTCGAATCCCACGCCCCGGATTACGGCGGCTGGGTGGTTTTGGGTGTGGGTCAGGTTTGGGTTGGGAATCGCATTGTTGCTGCTGCTCCGCTTTTGCTTGGTTGATTGCTTTGCTCGCTTGCTTGCTGCGCTCGCTTGGTTGGCTGCGCTGGTCCCCTTTCCTGTTTGGGTTTTGCGGTTAAACAGGATCCCCCGTTTGTTATCTGTGTGGTTCAGTGCCAGCCGAGGGCACCACTTTGCCCTTGGGACTGGGGGGCTTAAACTGTCTCTTCTTGTTGGTGGGTTAGGGCCTGTTTATTCTCTCCCGAAATACTGTTTCAAACCCTTTCGCAGGTTATCAGCCGTAGGATTCGTCCTCGGTTGGCACCGCGAACCCCCTTTTAATAACAACCCTGCAGGTACCGTAGGTTTCTGTAGGTATCATGGCGGGAATCACTGAGGACGGACCTCATGTGGTGACCGATGAATGGGTTCTCGGCCAGGCCGGAATCTTGGACGTTGTGAATGACGACCAAGTGCCCGGACAGCCGATGTTTTCCGGTCCTGACTTTTTGTCGGACCACACTTTTTCAGAAGCAATGCCTTCAGAGAGATCCAGTGCTACTCGCACTGATGATCTATCGTCTAATGCCTCAAGAGCTAATCGCTCTCAGGGTCGTGGGTCTAATCGTCCTGGCCATGATGATTCCGTCTCAGGACGTGATGATGACGAGCCCGGTATTGCACCTGGAGCTCAATCCTCATCTTTCCCCGAGCTGATGAATATTGGTCAGTCCGAAATTCGTGACTCCCGAGGCAGCAGTAGACCTGTGCCAACCAGTAGCATAGCTTTTCAAGTGCTCGGTAATCCCGAACCTGGTACATCCAGTGGAGTTGCATTTGACGTTCATCTGCCGACCGAATCCGGTGGGCTCGATTGGAGAGCCTCATGGCCCAACGACGGAAACATTTTTGGTATGGATTTTGCCGCATGGATGCCAGGGCCACCCGCCCCGTCATCTTTCCCGCAATTCCAAAGCCCAAAACGGGCTGCTGGAAGCGATGAATTCATGCTACCTTTGTCGATTGAGAATCTCAATCCTGACGTGGCCAGCCGTAACGTCAGGCCAAGGCCGTCGGTAAACCCGACCATGAGGAACATGTCCCCTCCCCCAGGACTTTCAGGATTTGAGAGCCCTAGGGAGCGTAATATCGTAGATAGATTGGATTTGCATCCCAGTCCAACCCCAAGCAAACGATCAAGGTCAAATTCGACTGGATCGCATAGGGCAAGGGGGATGGATCGGGAAACTGCCCACAGGGGTAACCCCAGTACGCGGGACTCAGGACGCGGTCGATCAGGTGACCCAGCGTCGATCATTGGTAGAGACCCGTTAAACGCGGACACACTCGTTAACGTGCTTGATGGGATCGAAGCATTCCAGGAGGAATTTAATAGGTCAAGTGGCTTGAACGCGCAAGGCGTTCGCCCTACGCCCAACGCGGCTTCCATTTTCGCCCTGAACAACGTGGACGGAGCTGATGTTCCGATTGAGTCTGAGTCCATGATGGCATCAAGTTCCAATCACAACAACACCGTCAGCAGCGCCACCGATGTTGAATCAATGTCTGAGTCTAGAGCGTCCAATGCGACTGATTTGCATGACGTTGTCATTGCTGATATGAAGCCTGAAGTTCCTATGCGGACTGATAGGCCAGTAGTTCCCAAATTGTTTGTGACAAAGGGTCTAGGCATGCCACAGCCATCAGCGGTTCGTGATGCCAGAAGATCTGCACCGTATCAGAGTCAGCCTCCTAATCGGAGCGAATTCCCACGGCCATCAACGGCTGTACAAGATGATTTCAGGACACCTCCGAGATCTAATCCGATCATGGTTGATTTGTCCACTCCTCGAGATCGCGGATCAGGATTTGGTCCTGCGAGTGAGGAGCAACCCAACGAGGTTGCTGATCTTGTAACAGCCCTTGAAAGAGGGAGAGTGGACTCTTCGGTAAGTGCGATCATTCATCGCCTGGTTGCTAAGGTCGAAGACCTTGGGCGTAGGAATGATAGAAGTGATCAATGCATCAAGCAGCTCTCCACTGAGGTTAACTCGTGGAGGGCCAAATACGACCAATGCGTCCATGTGAGTAGCACGTGTACGCAGGCTGCGAACGCGGCCATGCAGCTGTCACAAGGGACTAAGGACATCGTGACCGAGCTTGGCCAACGCGTCAAGATCGTTTCCGATCGCATGACAAGCATAGGCGATGCCCTAAATGAGCGGGCCAGCTATGATGATGTTGCTCGCTCCATCACCCAAGTTCAAACTGTTTTTGAATCTCTTTCTGATCGAGTAACCGGGCTTATAGCTCGTGTTGATGCGATCGAGAGATCTCTAGTGGAGAGCCAATCCAACCATCCTGCGATTGGTGGAGTAAACCTCAAAATCGAGGACCTGTCCACTAGGGTATGTCAGATTGATAGGATGATGCAAGATGTCGAACAATGCTGGACCAATAATAGGGACGGCATAAAGTGGGTTAAAGACCAACTTTATGAGACACAAGCCAACCTCGAGATAAAGTCAAGGGACTGCAAATCCTACACGGACAAGCAAAATACTCATAACATGGCCGTTTCGACTACGCTCAACAGTAAGCTCGAGCAAATGCTCGAGGTGCTGGGTAATACGGCCCAGAGAATTAACTCCCTCGAGTCAAGGCACTCGAACCAGGCATCAAGTAGTGGATTGAACGATCGCACAGGAGGAAGGCGTGCCGCGTCCCGTACTCCGGATAAGCGGCCACCTCCACCTGGCCCTCCTGATGATGATCCTCCACCACCTCCTCCTCCAGATCGGCAAAGCCCAGGAGGAGGGGGGAAGAAGAGTGCTGCCGGTGGGAACCCTGGCGACCCTGGTAAACCCAGGTGTAAATACGTAGGTGATGGAAATAATCACCTCATGGCTGAGTTTCACTGCAAAGGATGCAGAGGTGATATTTGTGAGTATTGTTTCTCGTTCAAAGAGAACTTGTGTGAAGAATGTTCCCGTAACGGACCCCGATGCGGTGTCTGTAGGGAGAGCTCGTTCCTGACCAAGGGAATTGAGTGTCAGTTTTGTAGGACCTACTACTGCACCAGACATTCTGCTGGGCAGGATGACTACAGGAGATTTGGATTTGTCCAGGGTCCCTGTTGTCTTGCGTGCCTTAGGGACGAAACTAGGAGAAGAAGGGATCCCGATGGTAACCGTGTCAGGAATAGATCTCCTGGAGGCACACCTGAGACGAACCCGACGCGGTCGTACTCGCCGCCTCTGCGGCCACCCGTTGACAGATTCCGTGACATTCCCACTGGGGGTCAACCCAACGCGGCTGACCTTCAGAGCCCTCCGAAGGCTACGCAACCCGTGCCCCTGGATAAACGTGAAACCGGATATTATCCAGGATTTGATCCCAAAGGTACAAGGCCGAAGGATCCGTCAGGCCTTGAGCCGCCGACCATGCGTGGCCCCGATCCTCCTGACAAGAACTGTCGAATGTGTGATCGGGATATTCCTGACCCCAGCAAAATTGGGGAATGTAAGATATGCATGAAAAAGGCATGTGAGATTTGCATTCCGAAGGCTACTCGCCTTTGTCCTGTATGTGCACTGTCAATCAGTAGTTCTCAGGTTCCACAGCATCTTTTCGGAACTGGTGGCGGCGGATATAGTAGCCACCATGATCCGAACTGTACAGCTGCGACTAAGTGCATTCCCATAGACCTCCCGCCAGAGCCCGACGCGGCTGGGCTGAGGGTATGGATAGCCAATATGAAGGAAGCTGTTAGCAATGCCTACAGCTATGATGGACTTTACGTCATCAATTGGCTAACTGAAGTCGAGAAGGCAAAGACCTTTGATGAACTGGATGGGGAATGTAAGTACCACATCCTTGAAGCCAGGTTCAATGCAGCCATTCGGAAGTGCATCAAGACTGTTGCAATTATCGATAAGATTAATCGTCTCACCGAAGCCGCTCAACGTTCCAACAATCGCATCAAGAGTAGGCAGATCCTGTGGCTCTTATACGACCACTTAAGGACTGCAAATATCGGAGAGCAATCATTCAGGATAATTGAGCTCTCAAACTTGCGATGCAGTGTTTCATCTTTCTATACTGAAGAGGAGCGACTTGAAAGGTTCATCGCGAAGTGGGATCACATCCTTGCGGGTCTCGATGAACCGCTGACCGAGCAGGTAAAGCGGTCGCTATTCAGTGAGAAGGTTAGACACCTCAACTGTTTGGCTCATGATATCAGGGAATGGGATAGGAACATATCCAACCCTGATGTTTGTAGCTATGAATGGCTTCGTGCTCGTTGTAAGAACGAAATTGACCGCTGGAGGGTTCGTAAGAATCAGGTCAATATGCACAAAGACTTTTACGAACGATCTCAGTCCAGGGACAGAGCCCAGAAACCTGGTGCTCCTGGTCCTCCCGTCAGGAGACGATCTCCGTTTGGAGATTCCCATAGGCCTAATCGGCCTCCTAGTGATCCAAGGAAGAGGACCGGTAATACCCCAAGTCCTCATCGAAGGGACAAGTACTCTCCCAGGAATCGGGAGCAGGACAAGCGGCGTACGCCTAGCCCTAGGGGCGAGCCCCCAAGGAGGCCCAGATCTACGTCGCCCGGTGCTCCTGCGATTGATGCGTGCAGGGACTTCGCGCGTGGATACTGTTCGCGCGGACAAGAGTGCAAATTCGCACACACAAGAACTGGGAATTCCGATGCGAAACGCAAGGAGCGTCCTCCCCTGATTCCAGGGTATTGCGCCCAATGGGTTTCCTATGGAAAGTGCATGAGGGATAAGTGTGATTACAAGCATGCAAAGCCACCTGAGCATTTGCTGAAAGAAGCGAAGCAACACACTGCGGCCCCAGCGACCGAGTCTGCCGATGCGCAACCCGAGTCTGCTGAACCTACTACCACTGCTGACGACAGGACATATAGTCCTGCCCCTGATTTGTCAGCGGGTTTTTGAGAGGGGCGGGCCGTTACCCTCAGGCTATTGGGCTTGTTGCCTGCCCTGCTCATCCCATAGCCAAGGCATTTGAAGAGTATAGAGCTCGGCTTCAACGCCCTGAAGGGACAATGGAGTGGTCAGTGACCACTATTGGCGCTCGTACACTGCAAGGTACGTGTCCGGGCGGCCCGAATATCAGAGCTGTAATTCGCAGACGAACGATTCGTCTCTCGGACAACGCTCTGATTGATGATGTCGATTTGAGTGTACCGACTCGCAAATCCGTTTTATTCAGACGGATTCCTGGGCCAATTGACATTAGGACGGATTTCTATTACTTGCCCGGTAAGTGCGGCCAGTATAACTCTGAGCTCGCGAAGGCAGTGGGGATTAAGCCCACTGCTCGCAGGCTGAGTTTCAATGACAATGCTGAAATTCTGCAAGTTGAGAATATAAGGACACGTGACGAGCCTAGGCCGATCATGAATCGGCGGTCGCATTCTCACCCCATTCACCCGGATAGGTTGCGTCAACCTCCCGAGGTGATTGCGATGTCCGAGGAAAATGCTAGAATCCTAGCTGCCACTACTAGACAGATTGTACAGCTGCACTTAGGTGAGTATGTGCCTGATAATAGGTGGGCTCGTCGCCCTCGAATGATCAGGGAAAATGTTCCTGATCAGATGCCTGCTATGCCTGGCCCACAAATCGAAATCCGGTGGCTTGCTGACACTGGGTGTCCTTTCGACTTGGTTGGGATGCACGACATTCCCGCGCAGGATCATCGCCACATCAAGAATGGGCGCATCCAACATTCCTTGCAAACCGCAAATGGTGTTGCTGGGACTCAAGGTAGGGTTGATGCAACTGTTGAGTCACTTGACGAGGATATTGAAGCCTTCGTCATGGGTAATACACCCTCGATTGTATCGATAGGGCGTAGGTGCGTGGATTTTGGATACAGTTTCCGGTGGGATGCTTTTGAGATGCCTGTTCTCATCTGCCCATCCGGGAGAACTGTTAGGCTCGACGTTATAAACAACGTCCCATACCTGCCTAAAGGGCCGGTTATGTTTGGAGCCCCGAACTTAGATGCATGTCCTGCGATACCGGCAATGCCCGGTCCAGTAATTGCCATGAACGATTCACTGTACCCTGCAGCTCCCTCTGAGGCCGACGCGCCTGACGAGGGGGGTGAAGTTGTTGAAATCAAACACCCTGAGGGCTACAGGACTGAAGCCCAGTTACGTGCTGAAGCTAAAACGCTTCAACACATGATGTCACATTTGCCAAAGAATCCTTTTTGCCCACATTGCCAACGCGCAAAGATGGAAAACGTGCGTTTGCACCGCCGGGGCGGTGCCGACGCGCATGAATGCACGAAATTCGGTGATATTGTCACTGTTGACACGATGGTGTTACACGGTTTAAAGGACCGTGGTGTGAATGGTGAAACGGACGCAGTCGTGTTTTACGATCTTGCGACCAAGTACATAGATGTACTCCCTGTTTTTAGTCGTTCTGTACCTAATACGGTAGAAGCCTTTCACAAGTTTATGGGTCCCGAACCCAAGATTGGTCTGTTATACTCGGACCAAGCCAGAGAGTTTCTTGCGGCTACTCGCCGAATGGCTTGGGTGCATCACATGTCCACACCCGGAATGCCAAAGACGAATGGCATCATTGAAAACAAAGTGAAGCTAGTTCTGCATGGAGCAAGAGTACTCCTCAGACAAGCCGGCTTATCGCCCAAATGGTGGCCATTTGCCGTTCGCGCATTTTGCGCGGCCAGAAATCTCGAAAATCGAGGTGAAGGAACCGCATGGGGAAAGAGAAACGATGACAGGGATTTTCCCGGTCAACTCATCCCATTCGGATGTCTTGTTGATTTCAAGCCAATCGCGCCAAAACCGCGTAGGCTCGAAAAGGGGGGGCTCAAAAACGCCTCCGAACGGGACGACCATCACAAAGCTGATGAAATTCCTACAAAAGATCACTGGATCTTCGATGAAGAATCTGGCAAACTCGTCAGAGTGCACGTTGAACCAAGGACTAAGCTATTCAAAGCTGACAGCGTTGATGCTCCAATCGAGCATATTCGTCTCACCGCTGACCGTGATACATGGGTTCAGTATGATGAGGAAAATGGAGAAATGACGCACTCCGTAGACTGGAGATACGGTCCAGATTCCACCAAGGAGCTAAAAGCCCCGTGGACTGGCGAGACGTATTTCACTGTAAAGCCAAAAGAATTTGACCCTCTTGAGGACTCTGATTACGAGCCCGAAGGAGATGATGAACTAGCTGATGATTCAGGGCCGTCCGATCACGGAGAGGACGAGTACAGTAACGTGCCCGCTATGCCGGCACAGAAGATTGACCCTGCATCTAAAGCGCCCAAATTCGGGCCAGTGTCGAAGCCTGGGATTTTCCTGGGTTATAGATTAGAGCCCGGTGGCCAGTGGAAGGGCGACTACTACGTTGCCGATCTTGAACACTTTAGGAACGGATTTTCCCGACCCAGTGTTCATCAAGTCAAAAGAATTTGGCGGAACCCCGAAGAGGGATTTTCCCGACCCAGTGTTCATCAAGTGAATTTGGCGGAACCCCGAAGAGGGCCGTTTTTCCCATGTTGGCCGCCTGGATGAGCGTCTGACTAGGGAGGTCCAGCTCCTAGATACTGGAGAAGGAAAGGGTCTTCCCAAAGCGGATGCTCCAACCGAACCGGACAACCAGCTCAATGCCGTTGGTCCGGGTTCTGATCTTCCTAACGATGACAGTAGTGATCCTGCTGTTGACTCTGAAGCACCTGCTGATGTTCCTGAAAGGGACCACTGGGTGCGTGATGAAGAGTCCAAATCCTGGCACAGACACCATGTCGATGCTAGACAACCCTTTTTCGGGGATGATAGATCTCCACTGCCTCCAGGAGGCCCGTCCCAAGCGGATGTGGATGATTATCGTGTCACTCATCTAAAATACATTGACTCTACGCAACAGTGTATCCGTGATGACAGGAGAATCCTGAACCCGGGACATCGAGTCAGAACTCAAAGGTTCTGGACTGGTGTGACCATTCTGTATGATAAAGGGCATGCTCCTTCTAGGGCTCCGAGGGTCACTCTAACCAAGTTTAAAAATAGGCTAGACAAAATCAAAGACCTCGATGCAGGTGAGCCTAAAGCCCACACCTTACACGGTGATGAGCTTGATTATGAGCAGAAGGAGGAAAGAAAGGAGAGGTCCTATTCTGGATCTGGTAAACCCAACTCCATTTCTTCTACTGACTGGAAAGGTATGTCCGTCGGTATGCGAAGGATATACATCGAGGCTGAAAGGGAGGAAGCTCTGAAACGAGCGCGTGCTGGCGAAGCCGCACCCTCCAAACCAGCTGGACCCGCTTTGATAAAGCGGAGATTGTTGATAGAATTTGCATGCGAACCTGACTCTAAGCTCTCCGCCACAATGCTGGAACAGGGGGGTGACGCGATTCGCGTACACAAAGAGTCGTTCGACATTTTAAAGAATAAGGATATGACCAGATTGATTGAGATCGTCGATCAGAATCCTGGTTGTGACTTATGGGGCTCGATCCCGTGCGGACCGTGGAGTACTTGGCAGTATGTTAATTTGTCTCAGTACGGTCCCGAGTTCGCAGTAGAGCTCAACGAAGCTAGACGAACGTCGATGGTCATGTTTGCTGCTTTCCTTCGTGTCGCCAAACGCGTGCGTTTTAAGGGAGGTAGAATTGCATTCGAGTGGCCGAGGCATTGCCTTGGTTGGAAACAGCCATTTATGAGGCGTCTAATCGACGATCCCGACATCAGGTGTGTCGATGTTGACGGTTGCGACTTTGGAATGCAAACGTCCGATGGTGTTCCCATCAGGAAGCAGTGGCGGATCGCCACTTCTTGCCCTGAACTAGCCAACGAGCTACGAGGGCGCACGTGTAGCCACGAAATAGGCTACCCGCCAGGATCGAGGGAATCCTTACGCCCTTGACTGCGCGATATCCTATTGGGATGTGTAAAGCCGTAATTAAAGGTCTTTACGGGCATAAGCCCTATGCGGCTGCCCCTGCTACCTTACGCTCCTGCTGCGCCTGTTGAGCGAGGAGGACGAGACAAGGATGCCTTGCTCGTCCACATGTTGAACAGTTATGCAACTCTCCCTACTCGGCAGACGCCTGGCTCTGCGGGCTTAGATTTAAGCTCGTGCGATGAAATCATCGTTCCCGCTAAGGGAAGTGCTCTTGTGCAAACTGGATGCGCCTTTACTTTCCCAAGCGGAGTTTACGGCCGCATCGCACCGAGATCAGGTCTGGCAGTCAAGCACATGCTAGACGTAGGTGCAGGAGTAATTGACCCTGATTTCTCAGGAGAAGTGAGAGTGATGCTTTTTAATCACTCTGACTATGAGTTTCGAGTTCGACCTGGAGACAGGATCGCTCAACTCATACTCGAGAAAGTCATGATTGTTGATGCCAAGATCACCGTCAAACAACCCGACGTAACCGTCAGGGGGGTTAATGGCTTCGGCAGTACCGGCGGGTACCCTGCTGGTCCCGCCATAGGGTTAAATGGAGATCCTGTTCCGCCAATGCCCAGATCGAACAAGGCTTCGGGGCATCAACCCAACCTACAGGGCATACCAACTTTTTACGCCTGTGTAGCAAGGCCTGTGACGAAGAAGGAGCAAGCTGGTAACGACAAGGCGCGTGCAGCTCTCCTCAAGGAGTGGACAAAGCTCCGAAAGTTGGGATGTTGGGATGAGTTGAGAGTTAGAGAGTGGAAGAAAGTTGCTGCCGAAGCGCGAGCAAATGGCAAGACAGTCCATGTAGGAAGAATTTTTGACATATGTGTGGAAAAGAATCATGAACTCCCTGAGGATGATCCTAATAGGAAGTACAAAGGGAGAGTAGTGTTTGAGGGATGCTTTGTGAGGGACCAGGCAAATCACTGGGCCATGTTTTCCGAAGCTACCTCATGCCCGGCAACAATGGCCGCAGGCAAGATGTGTGATGCATATGGCATGTTGCCTGGTCACGCACTACAAGTCAGTGATGGCGAATCCGCCTATACCCAAGCTAAGCTACTGGGTCCCACGACATGGGTGCGTCTTCCTAAGGATCAATGGCCGCAAGCATGGGTAGATGCTGGCTATGACGATCCGGTCTGTCCGTTGATTCTTGCCCTATACGGGCATCCTGATGCCGGCACGTTCTGGGAAAAGCATTGCGAAGCGAGGCTTATTGAGGTCGGATTTATCCGTGTCCCGGAATGGCCGAGTGTGTTTTATCACCCTAAGTATAAGCTTTTTCTTGTGGTGTATGTTGATGACTTCAAGATGAGTGGCCCATCCGCTAGCCTATCGATCGGATGGGACCTCATTAGTCGGGTAATTACGATGGAACCGCCGGGTACCCTAAAGCGGTATCTGGGCTGCGAGCATGAGTTTGCTGCAGCAGATGTACAGGGTTTCTTCGATCCTCGCACTGCTTGGACTGTGGATCATCCACCATCCAAGGAGATGCCTGACATTCGTTTCGGAGAGAAACGACTTCGAGCTGACGAGGTCAAATTCGACCCGGCTCGGGTGAAGATCATCAAATATAACGAGGCGTGCTTCATGGAAGCATGCGTTGATAGGTACAAGGAGCTATGCCTCCCCAAGTACCCTAGACCTCTGGTGAAGGCTGAGACGCCTTTTCTGGATGAAAGTAAACCGGAGTTTGATGAGAATCCCATCAACCCGGAAGTAGATCAGCTGTTTGGGCAGCCGTCTCCTTGCCCAACAGACGTGATTGCTGAACAGCCCGGTGTCCTAGGCGACGCTGCAGCTGCAGTTCTCATGAAAATTTTGTATGGTGCTAGAATGGGTCGATACGACCTAATTAGACCTGTACAGGCTTTGGCCAGTCGAATCACTAAGTGGAATCGACTGTGCGATAAGAAGCTTCATAGGATTGTTTCCTATATCAACTCGACGCTAGACCTACACCTATACGGATGGGTCTGCGATAAGCCTAGTGACATTGAAATCGTCGCTTACTGCGATGCCGATCTCGCTGGAGATCGTACCGATTCCAAGAGTACATCTGGTGTCCTTATTTGCCTAGTCGGCCCAAGGACATATGTTCCCATTACCGCAGTTAGCAAGAAGCAAACTTCGGTATCCAAATCGACTCCCGAAGCGGAGATCGTTGCACTAGATCATGGCGTGGCCAAGGAAGGCATGCCACTTGCACAGCTTTGGCAGTTTGCTATCGGTCAAGGCACCGGTAAGCCTGTCACGGTGAATTGTATGGAAGATAATGAGGCCGCATGCCGCATCATTATCACTGGGAACAACCCAAACATGCGATATATGTCGCGTACTCAGCGAATCGACATTAGTTGGCTCAATGAAGTCTACAATGAACAGATTTTTCGTTTCGTAGCATGTCCATCGCATTACCAAGGCGCGGACATTCTCACCAAAGCGTGCGTAGACAAGGTGACATGGGGTAGGAATTTGCAGACTTTAGGAATGTTTAATCCAGGATTCCTGGAGAAATTCATTAGCCATCCCACCCTCCCTGTCGTAAAGCCTGCTGCACCTGTTCTCCCCCCAATTAGGGGGGTACGCATGGAAACCGATCAAAATTCATTTTTCAACAAATTCATCCAGCTAGCTGAATCCAGCTATATGGTTTTTGACATAGTTGAGGATCGATCAAATGTTTGCGATACGCGAAACATTTTCGTCGATTCTGAGCTTGGCATAACGCCTGAACCTCAGTTTGGTAGATGGCTTACCTACTTTGTTAGACCGGCCAATCTTTGCCCTGTTATCCCTAGACGGGGTACAATTGAAGGCTCCAGACCTAACATTTTGTTGTGCAGATATAGCAGTTTGATCGATGCATCCACGCGAGGGAATTGGAGCAAGATCAGGCGCGCACGTGACCAGGTAGAGCAGTGCCAATCATGTCTGAACGACTTAATTGAGCACGCGCTGAACACGAAGTTTTCCGTAGGCATTTTCATACAGCCGAATACCTGGATTGCTAATCGCGATATTCTTGTCAAGCTTGGCGTAAACCGCTATAGCCGTGTTGTACACTATTGCTCATGTCTTGTAAATAAGGAACATGTGCATGCATTGACATTAATTTGCATTTCGCGACATGTGAACTCTTTCCCAGTTTTCAAATGCAACAGGATGTATCGCACTACACGTGTTGATCCTCTTGTGCATGACTTAGTTGTAAAATATGTGACCCGCGCTGCTCTTCAAACAGCCTTGAGTTGAGTAGGCTTGATGGACATCATTCACGACAGCATTAATCATGCTGCACTAACAACCGCAAATTCGCGAGGCACATTCGCCTCAATTAGCTGGTTTGTGTTTGTGTCAGTTTCCGCCCGGGTGGGCATGTTCATAGGATAGCTTTGCAGCTTCCTGTGCAGTGGTGTAGCAGGGTCGTTGTCGATGCACGACTGTTTATTATAGGTATGACCATATTCGGTCTTACACCAGGGGAAATTGCCCCTTCGTGCTGATGCAGTTGGCACCCAAGGTTTACACACCTTTGGGTGTGGGAGGCATCCCTTATCTCGGGGGATCTTTCGTTGTTTATTTTGATTTGGTGTTACCCTATCGCTTCCCGGGCGCAAACTCGCGCCATGGCAGCGGCTGCATCCGCGGCCAGCGGAGCGGCGGGCGCTGCCCCGCGTTCGAGAGGTTCGTCTTTGGCGGCGCGGCAGCAGGCGGACTATATGAACCCGAGCTGCGCCTGCTCCTTGGGTCCGCTTCCAGCGGAAGCGAAGAACGCAGCCAATGCGCTGTCCGATGAGAGGCCTACTCGGCTATCGGAGAATCTTAGGATTTGCTATCCGCACTTGACGGCAAAGTCCGATCAGTACGGTAATCGCACCACTGCTGAGACGCAGTTGGTGCAAGTCAAGGAAGGCGTCAAAGACCCTCAAGTCGTCGGTGCTTTTTCCGGCATTTTCAACCTACTGGAGGGGTTTGACACGGGCATGATTGCGGACACGTCTCTCATCCCGTCTATCAAGAAATACCGCCGCCTACGCGTGGCTGGTATTCTCCAGGCCATGCTTCTGGGTGAAGTGGAGCTGAGTGACCAAAGCGTCTACACGGCTGCCATAATCATCTGTGAGGCAATGCCGCGAGAGCCTGAGCTCCACTGCGAGCCGACTCGGAACGCGCTGATTGAGATGACGTTGTCTACAGCCGTTTCCCCTTCACTGGTTCCCCGAGGCGGGAACTGGCTGTACGAAATGGCAAAGGTTGAGTCACGCTGGCAGACCTTTTTCCAAGCGGCGAATAAAAATGTTATTCGCGCCATGCAGGCGGCCGTTGAGAAGGGTAGGAGAGATATGCCCTCGAATGTACAGCCGGCCGGAGCCGAGGAGGCGTTTAAGGCCTGGGCATACCAGCGTCCCACTGCCCTTTGTACCCCACCCAAGGCGGTGGTCGGGTATATGAAGGCAATTTATTGCATCTCAGCCGATGCGCTGGCAAAGATGCAAACGGTCAATGCACATGCTTTTGAAGTAGGATCCATGCGCAAGGAGATTGAGGCCGTGTGGTCCTCCTATGAAGATTTTGTGGGATTCTTCACGGAAGAAGTGGGGATTGCTCCCACCATCTTTCACCTGATTGATGGAAACGCGCTAAGCCGCTTACCATGCCGAGCAAGGAAATCGGGGATTGGCACGCCGGTGAACCCGTGCTTGAGCGCGACGGGTATCTAGTGTTCCCGATGCGACACTGCACAGAGCTCAATGCAGCCAGCATGCACGAGAGATGGGTTCATGGAACTCAGTTCTCTTCCCTATGGAACATTTTGGGCCATGGGAATGCCGTTGCATCGCTCGGAGATGCCGAAACGCTAACAGGCGTGTGGACGTCGACGAAGCCCGTTCTTCTTGAGAGTTATTACTCTTGTCTCAGCCATATTGGCCTGGGCGTAACCGTCCGACTGGCACTTCTGCTACGTCCTCTCGGTAAGAACGCCCACGAGGCGTACAAGCGTACTGAGAAGGGGCCTTCACACCAACGCGTGATAAGGCAGTTCCGCGTTCGTGTTGAAGCAATCGCTCTCAAAGAAGAAACGATTGGTGAAGGGACGGCTGCTGTGGCGGGGAATTTGCTTTCGCATAACCCTGCCACGCACCTTTGGAACCCTGTGCTTGAGGTAAACCCTCACTCGGCAGAGATCGGATGGATCCGCCACGGCGCCAACCGCGTAGTGCTGACCATTGGGGCGGAAATTCCCGCCGGGTCGGTGGCACGTGAGGCGTCGGTTCCCCCGGCAAAGCCCGGCGGTGAGGTGGATTTTAAGTTCTTTCCTCAGGAGATCCGCGAACTCGGCGAGGTACGATGCTTCCCGCTGTATGAAATCTGGGAGCACTATGTTCCCGCATCGGAAGGAAAATTCTTTCCCTTGGCTGGCGGCCTTCCTTTTTCAGGGGCTGCAAAGCTCATGTACCATGCGCCAGAGCACGCGCTATCGGAGCTTGCCAACGCAGCCACTCAATGCAGTGAGTTCATGAGCGCGATCAGCGGTAACATCTACCCTGATCGTCAGGACCGCCAACCTTGTGAGCTTGTGCGGGAGACATGGGACTCATGGGCGTTCCATGTCCGGACGTACATTATTTCCATGATTTGGCCCGTAACGGCAATGGAATACGCCGGCTGCGAGGAGCCGGACGATTTGGGGTTCGTTCTCACAATGCTGGGATACGTTAACCCCTCCGCTGCAGCTGGCCTATGCGCCGAGCTGCTAAGCGGATGTATTCCAAACAAGGTCTCCTACCTAGGCGTAGAGGGATCTCGCGTTGTGGTGCTGGTTGGACCCTCACACTGGGTCACCGGCAGCTCGGGTCACTGGAGCAAAGCTTCAGGAGCAGTGGACGACCATTGTGCGCTGGAGGCGTGGAGGTTGGACCTCAGTGGCTGAGCTTCTCCGTACCGTGGTCAGGAAGCTGGCTGACCCGGTACATGCAGGTGCTCCTGCGGGCGCTAAAGATGATATATTCATCATCTTTACCAAATGCCTGTGGCTGACCGAATGGCGTAAGTCCGAAAACACGTATGGTCCCAGCCCCGAAGCGGGTAGGATCATCGATGAGAACATCGATGCCATGAAGGCATTCGCCAATAAGGGCGGCCGGAGCCAGGCACCGACGATAGTCTTGTCGGGTCCTGGTATCGTTTGGCATGGAACAGCCATGCAGGAGGTTGCAACCACGTTTTTCGTGAAGTGCCGCGATGCCGGTTTCCCAGCCTACCCATCCAATGCGATGTGGTTCGGCTGCTCAAAGAAGAGCCTAAACGGCGGCGTTGTCGGTATCGAAAGAGGCGGACACCAGTTTATGGGTCTTGTCTCGGCGTTCACCGACCTGGTATGTGTGCTGAGGCGTGAGTACGCGTCCGGGAAGCCCTGGCCATCGCTCTGGAAGAAAATGATTATCTGATGAAACCATCGGAGTCATACCTGAGCGCTGCGAAGCAGTGCGGAGTCAGAGCAGGCCTCACACCGGTGGACCGGTGGTCCTCATCTGAGGATGCGCCATGGGCGGAGGTAATCTCTGCTCCTAGGACGATGTCGAGTGGCCAATGCGCCACAAGTCATGCGTCATCGGCCAATGCGCCTGCCGCGACCAGTGCAAGGACTTCTGAGCAGCAGTCTGTGCCTCGCCCCTACGCGGGAAAAGGGCCACAGACAATGGCTCAGCGCGTCCGGTCCTCGACGCCGCCCGCAACGGGCAGGCAGAGGCTGGGCCAAGCAATGGCCGATTTCGGCCAGTCGGCCGCAAGTCGCGGTCTCTCGCCGGCAGTTTGTGGCAATCAGAGAGGAACGATACCTGCAAAGCCAGCGCAGGCGTGCGGGTATAGCCCGACTACGACTGGTGGCCCGTCTAAGACTGGCGGCCACAGAATCGATTTGAAGCCTGCCACCGGGAAGCAAATGTTGAAGGTTAAGCCTGATCCTCCCGAGCTTCCCAAGGATGCATACACCGATGATTTTCCATCCCTGTCCAAGCGCGAAGCCGCTAACAGATGGAGCGGTGGGGCCACAAGGAGTTCCAGCTGTGTGCCACCGAAGGTGGGAGGATCGATGCCATGCCTATCTTCGGCCGCTGGCCCTCCGCCAAAGTGTGCCGCTCCTTGTGCCAAAGGACCCGAGGTCAAAGCACCTGGGGTCACGGGCGCACCCGTGCCTAAAGCGGCAGGTGCTGACGCACCGAATGATGGGGGTTCGGGGGAATGCGCTCCCGCGAATAGTGAGATCACGCACCCTCGGCCCGAGGTTCCGCCGCGGAAGGCAGTCAAAAGTCCCCCGGCTAGCCTGTCTGAGCCGGCGAAGCCTAGCCAGACAGAGCCGTCACTTAAGCGTGGGGGCAGCGTTCCAGATGTCGCTGGTGGGGATAATCCTCAGCCAGAGGACAGCACCCCGTCCCTGTCGACCGATGCGTCGATGGGGATGGCTTCTCATCCCGAAGCATCCAGACCCGCTGGTCGGGATGCACAGCCCGCACCTGCGGATGCAGGTGGGGCCAAAGGGGCTTCACCCAGCCAAGGCGCTGTGGGTGGCGGCAATGATGGGAACGGCAATGGGGCGGAGGGAGATTCCCCTACCTCCCCTGCCGATGAGCTACCGGGCCGCGACGATCCTATGGATGGGAGCGGGACTGGTGGAGGTGGTGGACCCAATCCGCCTGATGGCGACGATGATCCGTCTGAACCCGGGGACCATGAATCTGGCCCGGAGTCGGAGTATTATGCGCCCGCTGAAAGCGCGGATGCTTGCATCGTTGTGCATTACCTGTTCCGAAGAGCCGGTTACCCGCCCGCGTTGGCGGCGTGGAGGAACGGGGCCTGGCCAAGGCGCCTTCTTTACCCTAATCAGGCTGACTCTATTGAGGATGCCCTCGCTCTTACTCTGTGGCAAGGGCTATCAGAGGATGAGTTTTTCCAGCTGCTGGACAATGCTTCAGCAACTGATCGTCGTTACGGCGAATACGACTGGGATTTCCTGTCAAAGGCCATTCTGTCTGACACGATGAATGCCGATGACATTCATCACGCAGGAGCCAAGGCGCTTGCTGAGTGGGCTGAGGATAACCTTGGGCCATTGTCGTTTGGCCCTCGGTCGGACCTAGTCGCACGGTTTCACCAGATGCAAACCGAGAGGGAGCATCCAAGCAGGGAAGCGGCAAATGAGTCATGTGTCGGCCCAGGGAAACAATATGTTCCCCGTCCTCCGCTGGAGGATCAGCCGAATTCGAACCAGATCTCCGCCGACGTATTCCGCGGTCGGGAGATCCGTTTGGGGCTCACTCTGCCCGACTCCCAAAGCGGAGATGATGAGCTCAGCGCGCAGGACGCAACGTGGAACGTTGAGTACTGCGACTTTTACAAGGCCGCCGCGAATCTGTGGCGTGCGAGGTCATGCTTGCGCGAAGCCGCAGGATGCATGACTGAAACTGGGTATATTCACCCTCAGATGGCTGCGGCCATTGCGGCGACCGAAAAGGTCGAAAGATTTTGTAATGTTCTTCGGGCTGCCAACCGCTATGCCGGTTTGGGCACGTATCGATTCAATGAAATCGTGGGCAGGAATCTGCTCGTTGGATATGACGACTGGAGAACTCCTCCGAAGGAGGAGGACCATCCCGAGTTCCTTGCTCGGGAGGTTGAGGACGTCTTCCGTTCCTATTGCGCGGGCCTTTTGAGGTCAGAAAGTTTCGACCTCAGGTCCTGCGTAATTGATCCGGAACCGGCGCCCAAGGCGGAGCCGGCTCCCAAGGTGAAGCCACCTCCTCCATCTCTGTCGGTCAGTAAGGGCCTTCCTAGGCGATCGGCTCCTGCTGTACATACTGGGTCGGCTCACACCGCCAAGCGTCCAAGAGAGACTGGCGGTGGCTCCAGGGAGCGTGCAGATCCCAGGACAGTATTTCGGCAAAGCCCGCACGAAGGAGTCCCCTGTCCAACCCCCTGAACCGCCAATGGGCGGGACGGAGGGGAGCGCACAGCCGTCCGCGATGGATGTGGATAGAGAGGGGAGTAAGGGCGATGAGAAGAAGAACAAAGCAACCAAAGAGGCTGCTGTAGCGTCAAAGAGCGCAAAGCCGCATCCGGCGAAAGCGTCGCGTCCTGAGGCCCTAAGCGGCTTGTTGGATGTGACACTGATCAGCGATGTACGGGAGCGTGATCGGGATATTTCCGATGACGAGTATTCCCCTACGAATGTGTGCATGTTTCCAGACTCATGGGAGGGCGCAATGCCGACCTCCGTAACTGGAAAGCCCGGAGGCTTTGAGCAGTTCAGAAACGAGCTCATGAGGATCCAGAGAATCCTGGATTCTCCGGCGTTGGTCGACCTTGGTAAGGTCGATCTGGACGCTCTGGGCGAGCCGCCCAGGGAGTACGTCTCGGATGAGGATCACGAGGGTCACGTAGATGATGATGGGATGGGCCCATATGTGGACAAGTTCTCATCAATGGGCGACCGCGACCTAGTGCCCTCAAGGCAGGAGCCGCCCTACTATGAGGCAAAGGCGTGGCGCACCACAGAAGAGGAAATTGAGAGGATGAAAAACCTATTTCCATACGTTCGTGCCGAAAATTATCGGCTTATGTCAGCGGGGACTGGTCCCATAGGTGCCAAAGCGCACGAAAAGGGCGTCCTCCCTGCTGGTGCGTCGCTAGAGGATGCACTGATGGCAAAGCCCGATGTGTGCCCGATTGCGAGCACCTACAACCTCACATACGAGGGTGAAGAGGTTGTGTTTGATGCACAGAGCGGGACAGCAGGCAGAATCGCCTGTCCTGCCGGTAACGACATCTTCCATTTTTTCCCCGAGATTAAGGATACGTCGGCGATGCTTGGGCGAAGCTCCAGGGAGTCGCAAATGCTGCTAGAAATTTTGTCGGGCAACACTGACCCAACGCGGTTGAACGTGAAGCCCGGTGAGCCGGCTCCCTTCTTGTGTGGGACGGTTCCAGACATTCTGGGAGGTTGGATGTCAATGACTCTAATCTCAACGCTCTTTGAGGCCCTATACGGGATCCATAAGTGCACGAGTGTCGAGGTGGCGACCTGGGCGGGTTCTCTCGCGAAGGAGAGCCCAGCGTACCCTCCAGTCGAGCTCCTAATACGGACAGTCTGGAGGGGAGATGGCACGACTGTGCGCCCGAATGAGGTGCTTTTTGCGCGTTCCACCCTAATCGGGAGGGACGTGCCGTTCAAAGTTTTCAAGCGTTGGGCACTGCGTGACCGAACGCCTATGGGGCCTTTGCTTAGGCCGTTGGGAGCAGCGGAGGTCCCTTACACGGGATACGTGCTGCTGACGATGGCCGAGTATCGGTCCGCCCTCAAAACGAGGTGCATTCGGAGGCCCGGCAAATTCGCCATCACAGTTTTCCCCATGCGACCTGAGCAGGTCTGCAGGGGGGAGATCATGATTGGGTTGGAGGGCGCAAAGGTGCCTCTCCTCAAGTTGCCAAGCCCCAATAATGAGGGCGAATTTTATGTTGATGATCGCGTCAAATACATGGACAAGCGCCATGTCGTTGTGGCCGTTGACCTAAAGTGGATGGCCATCGAGGAAGCCGCCGGCATCTATAAAACCCGACGCGGTTTGATTGCTGTGCGAGAGGAGATACATGCGCCCTTCTGGCGCGCATGTTATCTGCACCAGGAAGGGGATGTAATATACATCCGTCCCTGGGCGGTCCGAGAATTGAATGTCCAGGGACCGCGGAGAGGGGTGTCATTTTCATGGGACAAAGCTCCCATGCATGACTATTGGTGCCCTCGGTGCGCGCATTTGAATATGTATGGCACCATTCTATGCAATGGTTGCCATTTGCCGATTTTCTATCGAGAATGGGTGCCAGGCACCATCCGCTCCCAAGTTAGGAGAGGGCAGCCAGTTTGGCTGGACGGACTCAAGGCAGTCCGTGCCAACAGCTGGTATGAAGGGGAGACTGACGTGTGGGCTCCTCTCATGGCGTCGGTAAACCCGATCCGCGAGGTGGTCAGCTGTATGATCTCCGGTTTGCGCTGTGCGCCTCATCTTGTGCACAATCCCAATGCGGATACCGTGCAGGTTGCGTTTCAGGAGGTTGTGAAAGTCACCTCAAGGGACACTCACGCTTGTGTGCGTGCGAGTGACGAGGCCCTCGAGCGGTGGGTAGCAAAACAGCTGCTCATCGAGGAGAGCAATACTGGCGTCCCAATTCCCGACAATATGTCTGTCATGACATATTTGGTCGAGCACCCGCAACAGGCGGCGCAATGGGGTCGTCATATGACGAGAAAGGGCAGTCTAAATTCAGCATTTGCTCTTTACCTCTCTGTGCATATTTTTGATGCCTACCGCATCGGGATTGAGGACGGATATTTGGTTCCGCTGTATGGCCTAGGCGCCTCACGTGCGGACATTATAATGTCATTGGTACAGGCTGAGCGACGCCTCTCGGACTTCAATAGTGAGGACCCAAGTTTTGATGCCTCCACAGTTCTCGATTTGAGTATCGACTCTCTGCGGGCCGGTGGTGGATCCATCACGGCCCCGATTGAGTATGCTGAGGCATACATTTATGTCGAAAACAACAAGGTTGAAATGGTCTCCGCGGCACGGCGAGACGGCCAAAGCGCCATCGTTTTCGCTGACCCGCCGTCTGGGAAGCACCATAGGCGGGCAGCCACACCTAGGGGAGATCATCGGTCTGCTACCCCGCGACCTGATTTCAGGGCAAAGGGGGATCAGCAAAAGGGCAAAGCCCCTGCGCTGGCCCAAGGGTGGAGGTCACAAGGGTGACCAGTCCTCCGGCAAGGGTCACAAAGGTGACCAATTTACAGGAAAGGGTCACAAGGGTGACCAGTACAAAGGCAAGGGTGGCCAATACGGCTACCAACAAGGGCAGTTCGGTCGTGGCGGATCCGCCAGATCGAGAACTCCCACTGGCGGGTATCAGCCTGATGCTCGCGAGTCGGGCTACAGGGGCGCACAGGCTGCTCCTTTCCCGTTCCCAAGTCCGATGTATCCCAATTTCCCGATGGGAGGATACATGCAACAGCCCATGGCTGGCATGATGCCGCAAATGTGGCCCGGCGCAATGCCGCAGGGTTGGCAGCCGCATATGCAGGGTGATCCCCGCGAGTTCGAGAATCCGAACTCGCCGCATACCCCTACCTGGGGTGACGATGACGAGTTGGCCGAGACAGTGCCTCCTCCCCCTGGGGACTGGAATGTCAACAAGGGGAAGGGACGGCACGGCGGCGGACGACATCAGTAATACCTGAAGTCTGTCTGTGTGTTTTGCATGGCTGCGCCAACGCGCGCATGCTTTCATTTCGGAATTCACAGGATGGACTATGCTCCTTGTCGTATTTCGTTGTCTGGGCTATTCGCCATTTCAGAATTCATCTGCATGTGTGGCTGTGCGCTATTCGCGCAAGCTGCGATTACCTGTCAGGTGTGCGTCGCCACAGCAAGGCAGTCACCCTCGGCGGCGTCTATGGCCGCTGGTGATCTGCATCCTCCTGCACCGCTGCTGCTGCTGGTGATGGAGCTCATCAAGGTGCCGAGGTGAGGATCACGGATGCCCCGCACCGCTGCCGGTGAGGTCCTACTCGGACCTGAACCGCCGAATGCCGCTGGCGGTATCCCTGGAGGTTGTCTTCGAGTGATCGCGCGCCTAGACGGTGCCGTTCAAGGCCGAGATATTTCGGTCTATGCACCACGCTTCAACCAGCAAGCCAATGCGCTTTTGACAATATAATTCAAGCCCTAAATCCACGTGAATCTAATGATTCAATGTGGTTGCATCGCAGATATTTCATGCCTGCCATTTTGGAGTTGAATCTTTGTTTCTTTCCTTCTTTTGTTTCTCTTGGTTGATTTGGCTACCGGCGTGATCCGCCCCATACCCGTAATTCGGGGTGGTGGCGGGATCCGGGCTCCAAAGCGAGCCCGGGTATGGGGTCGCGAACCCTGGTAGTCTAATCGTCTTTGTTCCTTTTTTGGTGCTATTCAACTTCAAATGGCCAATGCGCCTTTCCAAATTCACTCCTTCTCTTTGTACAGTCGAGGGGGGTGTTTTTGGGGGCATGTACTTTTATTATAGCATGTTTGCTCATTGCCATGGCCAATGCGCCATTTGGCTCAAGCTTTTTATTCCGTCGATTCGACCTGCCATTACCGTCAAAATCGCTGGCAGCGGCGCCGTGCCGGTGCGTGGGTGTTCGAATCCCACGCCCCGGATTACGGCGGCTGGGTGGTTTTGGGTGTGGTTCAGGTTTGGGTTGGGAATCGCATTGTTGCTGCTGCTCCGCTTTTGCTTGGTTGATTGCTTTGCTCGCTTGCTTGCTGCGCTCGCTTGGTTGGCTGCGCTGGTCCCCTTTCCTGTTTGGGTTTTGCGGTTAAACAGGATCCCCCGTTTGTTATCTGTGTGGTTCATTGCCAGCCGAGGGCACCACTTTGCCCTTGGGACTGGGGGGCTTAAACTGTCTCTTCTTGTTGGTGGGTTAGGGCCTGTTTATTCTCTCCCGAAATACTGTTTCAAACCCTTTCGCATTTTGAATTTTCTCAGTTTGGATTCTCATTCTGGTGTGATTTTCACAGACGGAGCGAGCAAGCAAGTGAGTGAGCGACTGGTGATTCCAAAGAACAAACTCCGGGATCCCGATTGTTTTTTGAAATCACGCGTTGGGGAGTCCTGTTCTTTGAAATCCCACCGGCTCCAGTCCTTTCCTTTTTGAAATCACATATTTCCTGGGGGGTCAGGAGTCTTTTTTGTTTCAAATCACGTCTGGGGGGTCCCGGTGTTTGTTTATTGAAATCACGTCTGGGGGGTCCCAGTGTTTTATTTTTTTAATCAAGCCCGGGGTCCTGGTCCCGGTGATTCCTTATTGAAATTGTTAGGGGGGTTCCGTTTTTTGAAATCACGCCTGGGGGTCGATGTTTGTTTTTGTTGCATTCATGCCTGTGGTCCCGGGTATGTTTGCTGCCAAGCGATTATGAGGAGGGGTCCGCTTCCCACCCTTGGCCCAATTTACCCAAACCATTGTGAAAATGAATTCACCCGCAGGAGCCACATGCGGGGGGGTTCTGCAAGACAACTACTAGCAGACAGCGGGCACGTGCAAGTGATTCCCTGCGCGTGACACGCTGCAAACCCGGCAGCTGCAACGCTGTGACGGCAGCGTTGGAACGCCGCAGGCGCGAGTAGTTTCCGGTTACGCGTGCGACACTGGATGCGCCAATCGAAATCCTCCGCACGCACGTCAGCGACGCACGCGACACAACCAGACCGCCAGGAAAAGAATCGCGCACGTCGCTACATGGGCAGTCTGGAGCTCAAAGTTGTGAGGTCTGCGAACTCAACTTCGGCCGCCCCAGCTGTTCGCAGCACTTAACACGCGAGCCGAGCATTCGGACTCGACAAGAATGCGCCCGCGTTCACCCAGGCGCTCCAGCTAGTGGCCGGGATAGCGTGCCAGCCGGGCAGGAGGAAGGGTCCGACGACTTGGTTTCGTGAATTTTGCCATGAACCTGCGCGCGATTTGAAGCGCTTCTTCACAGCCACAATGGCTAACGCAAGCTAGCAGCCCACCAAAGGAAACTACTTGCAATCCTGTAACGGAACCTCCTCTGTTTGTCAATTGCGAGTCCAAGAACTTTTTCACGCCGCCGACGCACGGCCTTCTGAACTTCGACAGCTTTGGCGGTTCCTGCCCGGGTCATGATCGACACAATCGGCTTCCTCACTGGGAAGGGCCTGAAGGGCGCTTCCTTGAAGAGCTTGTGTTCCTTCATGCAATGAGCTGCTCACCGGCGCCCTTGATTCGTCTGAAGCCAAGGAGCACATCCAAGAATCCAAGAAGGCTACTTGCAATCCCGTAACGGAGCCCCTCCTGTTGTCAAATGCGCTTCCAGGCACTTTGTTGTCACGCCCAGCGCGGAAGCCCCCAACCTGCTGTCCATGTAAGCGCTGCACATCAAGGAGCTGACGCGGGCGGGCCATGCTGCCTGCGGCTGCCGGACCTGTTGCAGCTTCAAATCGGTCGCTATCTGTTTGCCAGCATCAGCGGCAGAGCCTCCATGGTTCGGGAGCAGGGCATCACTCCGTGGATCACGCTGCAGGACAAGCCTTGGACGCCGGGCTACTGGAAGAAGCACCATTCGGTTTTGTAAGTTCCCGGACTTGTTCGTCACGCTGTCTCCCTCCGAGAACACGTTTCCTTGGCCACAGTGGCTGCAGAATCTGCGCAAAGGCGAACACCCTGCGGGGCACGCTGGCGAGGAATTTTTGCACGCGCTACGTGTCTCATTTGTTTTTTCACAGACGAAGCGACTGGTGATTCCCAAGAAGGAACACCTTGATCCCGGTGTCTTTTTTTTAATCACGCCTGGGCGAACCTGTTCTTGATTGAAATCCGCCGGCTCCAGTCCTTTTCTTTTTGGAATCACATATTTTGAGATTGTGCCTGGCCTGACTTCAAAAGAAAAAACAGCAGGGCCCAGAGGCGTGAGTTCAACCAAAAAAGCGGAGCCCCAAGGCGGTGAAGTCTAAAGAAGAAACACCCCGGTGAATGCAACAATTACAAGCGCCGGGACCCCCAGGGCTGATTTCACTGAAAACACCGGGACCCCCCAGGCGTGTTTTCAAAAACAACACACTGCCACCTCCCGGGCGTGATTTCAAAAAATGAAACACCGGGATTCCCCAGTCGTGATTCCAATAAACAAACACGGGCCCTCCCGGGCGTGTTTTAAAAAAAGCATTTGGACCCCCCACGCGTGATTTCCAATATAGGTGATTCCAAATAAAAAGCACAGGAGCCACATTGAGCCACCCAAACATGTCCCCGCACAAGAAAAAAACAAAAACTGTTTGTTTCCTTTTTGAGTTTCTGCCCAAAAAAGGGGTACAGTCCCAAAGGCGAGACCAGTTCTTCAGTAGCGGCACGTGGGAACTGTTTCTTGAAATTCAACTTGCAAAAAGAGGTGCCCAGTTTGTTCAGAGCAAAGGCTTGCCTTTTGATCTTGTTGCCTGTTTGGTTTCCCTTCATTTCCCTTCCCTTCGAACTCAAGTTCTCCAATCCGGGCTTCGCAGTATAGCACCATATACAGATCATAATGATGATTTCCGCTTGCCCCTAGCGTTTTCCCCGGTGGTTTGTGGGTGGAGTGGAGGAGTCCTTTAGCCGGCCGAAGACCAACGCTTCATGGTGGATCATGCCTGAGGCGCGGATGTGTTGCCGTGTTTTGTTTTGTTTGTTTTCGGCTTGCAGGTGAGGCGATAGTCAGGGGAAGGAGGGTCTGGTAAGCGACCCAAGGTATAGTAGCGCCACATGCATCCGTGCAACGTGCTCTCTCGACTGAGGTGATGGGGGTTTTCATTCGTTGGAGAGATGTCCAACAGCCGTCGTCTCGAGGCTGCGGTGATGGCTAGCGTACTAAATGCCCTGTTCGACTTCTCGCCGCGCATGGAACTTCAGCATGGGTGGGCATCGGGCAGATCAGTCCGTGTGTAGCGGGCCGCTTCTTATGCTTCTTGGTGCCATGCTACTCCATACCCGGTCAGTTCTGTTGCTCCCCGTTCTTCACTGTTGTTGTTGGGTTGGTTTGCATGTTTGTTCAGCATGTTTGTTTGGTTGGTTGGTTGTTGTGTTTGGCTGCGAGAAACACATGTCTTTCCTAGCATAGGGTTGGCAAGGTGGGTTTGGAGCAGCTTAGGCAACCCAAATTTCACATTCGGTTTCAGGAGGGCGGCGCTTGTCGGAGTGCAACAGCAAATGGTAACATGTTGGATCAACCAGCACTAAAACGGTCTGCCAAACATGGTGACTGTTGGTGTTTGGGGTCCAAGGTTTGCGCAAAGCAGGCAACCCTTGGCACCGTCTCAACGTCAGGGCGCTTCATCGCGCGATATCAACTTCGACGCGAGGAAGCGTTTTGGGGAGCAACAATAGGTGCCCCACAGTTTGGTGTCAATGAGGGCTGCACTGGATGGGGTCTATGGAGGTCGGGACCATGACAGGCACCACGTTCAGCGTTCAGCGGCGGGAGGTTGCCTAAGTTTTGCACCCATTCGATTTCTGGGTCCTTTGGGCAACTGAGAAAAGCCGACCAGATTTGGGTCCCCAGCTTCGGCAACGCTTCCATGCTTTGAAACGTAGCTTCCTGAACCCCCGTTAGGTAGGCACCGGGGGCTTGGATAACAATAGTTTCCCAACATTTGTTTTTTGGGACGTTGCCAGGCACCTCCAAAAAAAAGGGTTCCTGACTCCCACGTGTGAATCCCAGACCTCCAAAGGATCCCGTTTTTGGGGTTTCTCTTTTTTTTTTTGCGGGGTTTCTTCTTAAAACCAACTCTCAAAGAAAGTGTCCTTTTTCTCCCATGGCCACTGGGAGTCTGGGTTGTAGTAATTGACTTGCCCTGTAAACTGCTGGTCGACATACACGATTTAGGGGACCCGTTCAACGTGCTCCGCCGAAGGACGATCATGGGTATTTGTTCTCAAGGGTACCAGTGTTTTTAAAGAGAATCCAAAGGGAAACCTGTGCAGGCTCCCTTCAAGACAGACCCAAAACCTATTGACCTTTGTAGGCTCCCTTTTGCGACAGACACGTAGCATCCCAAAGGAGCCCATCGACCCGCTTTGGCCCGCGCCCGATGCCCAGAGCACCGTGCTCTACCTCATGGGCCTCGCAGCGCAGAGTCTACAAGCGCGTCAGGCGCACGCGCAAGAGGTCGACCGACCTCGAGGTCGGGGGTCTCCAAAGAGGTTGGCGAGGCTATGAAGCGGAACCTGGATGCATGTTTTTGTTGTTTTGTTTCTCTGTGTGCAAATTGTTGGGCCAAGTTGGGCACGGCAGACATGGGTGTCTGGGCAAGCAGGGGACCTACCTCATCACGTGCACTGCCGTGAGATGTTGAGAAAGAGGCAGTAGGCTGCCTAGGCATACCTATACCTGGGTTGATGTTCTGGACTGTGTTGACCAGCAAAGCCAGTTTTGTTTCAGTCGGTGGCTTAAGGTCCGCAATGTCATTAGTGTCAGCATCAAGAATTGTCGTCATGGGTAGACTTCAGTAGTTTTAAGGACTGTTGCCGCGCAAAGGGTGTACCCCTACTACCCCATTACTCTTACCTCCAGGCTGACGCCATATAGATGTTGTCATTGTTAATGTACTGTAAACAAAGATGTATGGCATCCCAGGAAACTGGGGCACAACAGCCTAAGTGGCACATGATTTTCATAGTGATGTTGACTGGCTAGGTGTTCATCAGGATACTGAAAGGGTGGGACACCACGAATTTGAGCCATTAGAACTGAGCTTGGGGCGTGTACTTGCTTTTGTCTCCAACAAAGCTGCTTGACTTTGCTCTGCGTGGCTGTGAGACGCCGGTTTTTAGGCTGTGGGGAATCCCCTAACAAAGTGAAGAGCTAGCGGGATGACCCACTTTGGCACAGAAGGATCACTCCGATGTTCGGCCAAGGTCAGTGGCCGACCACTTGGGGTATGACCCGTTACTAACAGAGTGAACCCCACTAAGGGGACTAAGGTCAGTCGGTTATATTTTAAGTTACCAACAACCTGCCAGCTTGGTTGAGCACGACATGTTGGGTGTCCCAGACCGCCAGTTGTGTCACATCCAGGCACCCTCCCAGTGCCGGTGAAAGGAAGGGTCTCCATTTCTTGCATCACGCTTCCTGAGTTCTTGGACTTTCCGCTTGGTGGGACCATTTGAGTGGCCCAGTGGCACAGAAACAGTTCGGACTTTCCTTGGCCAGTCGTTCAGAAGTGAGAGCAACGAGACATGGAGGTCCACAGTGGGGTGTGCGCTGGCAGGTGTCCCCGTTCGAGGATCACCCTTGCCACAAGGCCGGGTCTCAGATTCAGCCATTTCGTGGGTGGTTCTGCTACCTGGTTTGACTCCCAAGGAGGAAAGGCCTCTTTCAAGCGGTTTTTTTTTGTTCAGGCAACCCCCCCATTCGACAGGTCCCGTGGGCACTCGAGGGTCCCCCAACGGGCCCGAAAGTGCGGATCATGGCCCACCGTTCCAAGCCGCGATGTATCAGAGCGGACCCGTGTATTTGCAATTTCCCAAACATTTTATGTCATCCGGTGGAAGAAACGGACAAGCACATAGGACTAGAAGGACTTGAACCTCCAACCTTCCGCATACGACGAGGCGGACACGCTACCATTGCGCCATAGCCCCTGCTGATCTTGAGTCGGGCCAAGCGGCTGAGGGAGTCATTGCTGTTGGCCGCCATGATCTCGGTCGCCTCGCGCCGCCGGGTGAGGGGGTGGAAGGCAGAACCTGGAGGTCTCCTCCATTGATCGATCCGACTCAAAAGAGCCTGTCAGTGTGGCAGTTGGTTAATATACAGGACATCACCCCTTCCCAGGCCCTAAGGCCCGGGAAGCAGTTGGGAGCCTTTGGGCTGTCCCAGACACGCACCCACACTCACACACAGATACACCAAATGCACCGGTGCCATGTTGGTCTTCCCAAGGAGGGAGGTTTTGTTGGTGTTTGGGGCGTACCCAAACGAAAACTTGGGTGTGTATGCAACTAAATGCAACCCACGCGAGCAGGAGTTGTTTCCCTTAAAAATCGGTTTTCGGGGCTTCGAATCCACTCCTTTGGTGAGTAAAAGACACCCCAGTCGCCAGGATCTGCCGGGCAACTTCATGTTCCTGAAGCCCCAGATGGACTGCGGGTTCAGTGGAAATGTCGCTGAAATGTCAGGTGAGTTCATGTGGGGGAGTGATTAGTAAAGGACCCCCCCAAACAATCCAATAGGGAAAACCCTAGAATCACATGGGGGGGTCCGAGTTGGGCCTGCCCATTTACTCGCAACCCGACATTACGATCACGGGTGAAGTGGCAGACTTGCGTTTGAGGCATTTAGCGTTTTGGTTTTCCTTTGCTTCCCCGTTCACCTAGCGAAAGTGAGGTTTTTGTCCGAGGGTCGGATCCCTTTACTCCAGGCAAGTGAAGGTCTGCAGGGAACAGTCTCAGCAATTTAGGCGTTGCCCCTTGTTTCTTTGCGTGGTTTTGGGTAGACCGCCTTGGTACCAGGTTTTGATTGTGACGGTGTTGCTGGCATCTTGGGAACGGTTTCAGTTCAGTTGCACCCGTCCATCCCTCTTTGTGTGATGGGTTCCCTATGAACAAGCATGACAAGTCCATATGAAAGGACTTCCCTAGTAAAAATGCTCGTCCCCTAAAAAAAACGGAAATCGATATGAGCAATGAACATGTATTTTGAACAATGAATGAACATGAACTACATTCCCATTTTGAGACCGAATGTTTGCCCTTACAAACACTCATACAGCTCCCCAGGCCATACGGCGCTTTTGTGGGTTGGTTCCGTGTGGCAGAAGCGATCCATCCAAAAGGTATTGGATAAAGACCGGCAAATTGCTTGAAATCACTAAGCGATGGTTATCAACTTCAGGATTCATTGAAGTTGAATTTTGAAGAGCGGCCCTGGGAGGATTGCTTCAAAGGAGGCTTCAGAGTTTGCATGGGGGTTGTTCTGGCATTCAAAGGAATCGCTTTGGAGTTCTGCACGTCCAGGCGGTCTTCGTACATCATTGCCTGACTTAGCTAGCCTACATGTTGAATTTATCGCCTTTGTGGTTTTCCTTTATTTCCTTGTCAACCAGTCGAAGCAAGCCCAGGTGGTATCCCCCACAACAATACCAGTTTGTTTTTATTACCTAGAGGTCAGAGCCACTGATTCCTTCATTTCAATTTCCACCAGCCCGAGAATTTTTTTTTGCCGCACTAAGTCTGCCCATATTGTGTCGAAGAACCAAAATAATGGCGTCCTTTGCTTCCATTTGCTTAAGATGTGTTGTTGGTTCTCCGTTGTTGGTGTGAAAGGGGGTCTGTCTAGGGGAAATGAAGCACGTGGAGGACCTGGTCCGGGGTACCTTCAAGAAGCGCAGCGTTGCGGCCAGGACTACAACGCGGTACTTGCGGAGGGCGCAACTTCGATGGACCCGACGAGACGACTTGCGATTGCGAACGGTTTCGCGGCGGTTTCGGGCGGCGCACAGATACTGATCAACGAATGGGAACTCAGGGGGATTTTAGCGGCTTGACTACGCCAACTCACTAAGCCTAACATCATGATCAGCTTGTACTTGTTTAGTGCCTAGACAGAAGCACACACTGAACATGCGCTTGCAATCCGGAGTGGGCATCGTAGCGCTGAGCCTCACAAAGAGAGTGAGCCCATGTCTTGGGTCCCGTGTTGGTGACAAACATATTAACTCACCCAGCGTGGAGAGCACACGATGTGCAGCTTGTTTAAGTTGGAACCCCTTTTGGGGATTGTCTAGACTTCTGTTCATCACGCCCAACAAACAGATATGAGGGGTTGCTATTTTTGGAGGAAAAAGTGGCAACAGGCGGGTACTATGGTGGAAAAAGGAACTGCCTGTATTGACAACCACCCAAATGTGATCCAGAGACGTGCATGCAGCTCTAGGACCAAGCCGTCATGCGGCTCATGCAGAGGCGTGGTTCCGACGGGCCAGCTTCCACTTGCCCATTCCTTTCAAGGGTCCTGTGCAGCAAACAACAACACGGGGAACCTAAAGGGAAACCAGCGGATTTGGGTCCTTTTTCCGGGGGAGGTTCCCTAACTTTGTCTCTGATGAGTGACACTTTATCCGTGTAGATGCTTGCAGTCCTGAAGTCCTGAGCATTAAGCTAGGCCGTCAACAACGTGGCCCTTAGAAGCAAGCGTCACCATGTGTGTGTGTGTGTTCTTACTTGTTCTTGACAATACCAGACCAAAGGCTTGCCTACTTTGACAACTGTTTGCCCTGAAGGTTGTTCTTCATTTTCCTTTAAGCTCGCACATGCACCATAAGCCGTTTGGCTTGCAGATGCTGCCTGGAGCGCATGTACAAGCAGGACAACCAGGAGGGCAACAGCGGAGGACCCGGCTGATTCGACTTGTTCGCTAGTTGTTTCCCGGACAACCACTAGGGTCTCCACGGAACATTATGGTATAGTTTAGGGTAGACTACATGTGAGCAGCGCCCAAACCCCATTGGTCATTTTATACTACCCGGTTCAGTAGGGGTTGTAGTTTTAATATCAACCTTTCGAATCGCGTTGGGAGAAAAAACAAGTCAGCAGGTTTCGGGCGCTGCTCAAATGCAAGGGACGCCGACGTTTTTCGGCTTTTTTGACTCGGACGAACGCCGAGTCCAGCCGGCTGCTTGCTTTCTCCTAGTTGCGCGTTTGAGGCTCCCTTTTTAAGGTCGGGGGAGGAATCTTGTGCCGGGGGTCTGGTTTCACACATAGCCCATCTTTTCGGATATGGTTTTCTTTTGAAGCCAACCAACAAAAGGTGCCGTGCCCTTTTTTCCTATGGCCTCGTACGAAGACCGAAAGATGGAAAGATAGAGGTTTGGGGTCTCTCTTGAAATGTTGTTGCATTTTGAGGTGCACTAAGTATGGACAAGAATCTTACACATGTGTTTGGCTGGGAAAAAAAGAAAAAACACGCAGATGGTTGTGTTGGTTTGCATGCATGCATCCATGCATGCATGCATCCACCCATTCATCCATCCATCCTTTCACCCATCCTTCCTTCCTTCCTTCCTTCCTTCCTTCCTTCCTTCCTTCCTTCCTTCCTTCCTTCCTTCCTTCCTTCCTTCCTTCCTTTTATCTTCCCGCCCTCCCTCCATCCCTCCCTCCCTCCATCCCTCCCTCCCTCCCTCCATCCCTCCCTCCCTCCCCCTCCCTCCATCCATCCATCCATCCATGCCTCCCTCCCTCCCTCCATCCCTCCCTCCATCCCTCCCTCCATCCCTCCCTCCCCCTCCCTCCATCCATCCATCCATGCGTCCCTCCCTCCCTCCATCCATCCATCCATGCCTCCCTCCCTCCCTCCCTCCCTCCCTCCATCCATCCATCCATCCCCATCCATCCATCCATCCATCAGTAGCCATCCGTCCATCCATCCATCCATCCATCCATCCATCCATCCATCCATCCATCCATCCATCCATCCATCCATCGAGTAGCCATCCGTCCAGTGGTTTGCTTATGCGTTCGTTTGTCCACTCAATCCCGCCCAATGCAATCACATCTACTTCAGTCGAGCCCAACGCAAGATACCCAGTCCAACGGAACCCAATTACGTCCAATCCAAATAGTCCATTGCAGCCCTCCAATATTCCTTACCCCCCCCACGGGAGCCCGATCGCAGAACCAACCAAGCTGGAAACCTCCTTTCTGCACAGTGGGGATTCCCGGAGCAGGGATGGCCCAACAGAAAGATTGGGTTTTCCTTTGACTTCTGATTAATTCAAGCCAAAAAGGCAATCACTCTCAACAAAATCACACGTTTGTTGACTGATAACACAACCGCCACACACTAGTCGCAATCGGTCTCCCATGGCTTCATCTGGGCGTTTTTGTTCAGTGTTTCGTTGTTGTCGGGACACCCCGTTTGGTTGAAACCACCCACCGAAATTGGAGGGGGTGCCATTTTGACACACTCAGTGAGTCTCTCTGGACGGGGGGAGTTTGCTTTTCTGGACACGTTTCGGTCCACAGGACCGAAGCTCCAGCGGAAGGCCACGCGCGTCTCCATGAGCTCCAGCGCAGACTCCTCCGAGCAAACGCCGGGGCCCGGGAGCGAAGCTTCGCGGCCAGAGATCCAGCGGCCTCTTGCGATAGGCAGGGAATGAGTGGGAACGAGCCTTTCATATTCCATCCCTGTTTCCTTTCAGGGCGAGTTTCTGGAATAGGACAAGCTGTTTGAACGTCCCCTGAACTTTTCTGGGGTATGCTGAGTTGCTGGACTGGGCTCACTTGTTGTTGGTGGGGGGGGGCATCCTCGAAAATGAGGAACTTAGGCTGGAGAACTCAGTGATCAGGAGTTTGTTGAGCAAAGCCCATGATCAAGGTTCCGTATTTAGGCACATCCCACATAAAAACTTTAGAGCCTCCGGCTCAGTCCGCCGACATTGTCCTCTCCCTTTTCTCCTTCTTCCTCTCTTCCTTGTCTCCCTTGTGTGTTCTGTCGTCCTCTCTCCCTCCCTCTGCTCCCATCCTCCCCATCCCCCCAAGCCTCTCTCTCCCCACTCTCCCTCTCTCGTATGGATGCATGCATGTACATGTATGTATGTATGTATGTATGTATGTATGTATGTATGTATGTATGTATGTATGTATGTATGTATGTATGTATGTATGTATGTATGTATGTATGTATGTATGTATGTATGTATGTATGTATGTATGTATGTATGTATGTATGTATGTATGTATGTATGTATGTATGTATGTATGTATGTATGTATGTATGTATGTATGTATGTATGTATGTATGTATGTATGTATGTATGTATGTATGTATGTATGTATGTATGTATGTATGTATGTATGTATGTATGTATGTATGTATGTATGTATGTATGTATGTATGTATGTAATGTATGTATGTATGTATGTATGTATGTATGTATGTATGTAATGTATGTATGTATGTATGTATGTATGTAATGTAATGTAATGTAATGTAATGTAATGTAATGTAATGTATGTATGTAATGTATGTAATGTAATGTAATGTAATGTAATGTAATGTAATGTAATGTAATGTAATGTAATGTAATGTATGTATGTATGTAATGTAATGTAATGTAATGTAATGTAATGTAATGTATGTATGTAATGTATGTATGTATGTGTATGTATGTATGTATGTATGTATGTATGTATGTATGTATGTATGTATGTATGTATGTATGTATGTATGTATGTATGTATGTATGTATGTAATGTATGTATGTATGTATGTATGTATGTATGTATGTATGTATGTATGTATGTATGTATGTATGTATGTATGTATGCATGTAATTAATGTAATGTAATGTAATGTATGTATGTATGTATGTATGTATGTATGTATGTAATGTATGTATGTATGTATGTAATGTAATGTAATGTAATGTAATGTAATGTAATGTAATGTAATGTATGTAATGTATGTATGTAATGTATGTATGTATGTGTATGTATGTATGTATGTATGTATGTATGTATGTATGTAATGTATGTATGTATGTATGTATGTATGTATGTATGTATGTATGTATGTATGTATGTATGTATGTATGTATGTATGTATGTATGTATGTATTAATGTATGTATGTATGTATGTATGTATGTATGTATGTATGTATGTAATGTATTAATGTATGTATGTATGTATGTATGTATGTATGTATGTATGTATGTATGTATGTATGTATGTATGTATGTATGTATGTATGTATGTATGTATGTATGTATGTATGTATGTATGTATGTATGCATGTTATGTATGTATGTATGTATGTATGTATGTATGTATGTATGTATGTATGTATGTATGTATGTATGTATGTATGTATGTATGTATGTATGTATGTATGTATGTATGTAAGTATGTAGGTATGTATGTATGTATGTATGTATGTATGTATGTATGTATGTATGTATGTATGTAGTGTATGTATGTATGTATGTATGTATGTATGTATGTATGTATGTATGTATGTATGTAATGTATGTCTGTATGTAATGTATGTATGTATGTATGTATGTATGTATGTATGTATGTATGTATGTTATGTAATGTAATGTATGTATGTATGTATGTATGTATGTAAGTATGTATGTATGTAATGTATGTATGTATGTATGTATGTATGTATGTATGTATGTATGTATGTATGTATGTATGTATGTAATGAATGTAATTTATGTATGTATGTATGTATGTATGTATGTATGTATGTATGTATGTATGTATGTATGTATGTATGTATGTATGTATGTATGTATGTAATGTATGTAATGATGTATGTATGTATGTATGTATGTATGTATGTATGTATGTATGTATGTATGTATGTAATGTATGTATGTATGTATGTATGTATGTATGTATGTATGCATGTATGTATGTATGTATGTATGTATGTATGTATGTATGTATTGATATGTATGTATGTATGTATGTATGTATGTATGTATGTATGTATGTATGTATGTATGTATGTATGTATGTATGTATGTATGTATGTATGTATGAATTAATGTATGTATGTATGTATGTATGTATGTATGTATGTATGTATGTATGTATGTATGTATGTATGTATGTATGTAATGTATGTATGTATGTATGTATGTATGTATGTAATGTATGTAATGCATGTATGTATGTATGTATCTATGTATGTATGTATGTATGTATGTATGTATGTATGTATGTTTGTAATGTATGTATGTATGTATGTATGTATGTAATGTAATGTAATGTAATGTAATGTAATGTAATGTAATGTAATGTAATGTAATGTAATGTAATGTAATGTAATGTAATGTAATATGTATGCATGTAAAATGTCATGCAATGTCATGCAAATGAATGTAAATGCAATTGTAATGTATAGATGATGTATAACTTTGCACGTCCCCTTTGTTCCTCAGTATTTCCCGCAAAAAAAACACGGTTTTTCAGCGTTTTCGCAAAGAGGACGTCCAAAAACATTGAGTTTTTCCAGATTTTCGGCAAAAGGATGCAGGAAGCCCAAGCCAGCAAAAAAGCCGGCAGGGGGAATCGAGCCTGGGACCCCTGTTTTGCGACACCGGCTCCCCGAAGACTACGTTTAGTGGAACGTCATCAAATTGCCGCGCGGTACGTGGGGGACCCCCCCCCCCCTCCCCCCCCCCTCCCCCCCCGTGGCAGGGAACAATGCGTATAATGTGAACCGGCTCCTTTTTCAGCACTTGCCACTTGATCTGCGCGAAAAAAGGGATAGCAGCGTCGCAGATTTGCACGGTCAGGTCAATCCAGAAACTAATTCCAATTCAACATTTTTTATAATCTATTTTAGCGTATCTCATATTTAATTATCTTTCTCAGCTCTTGGTGTTTCTCTTGCCTTGCGATTATTGATGTCATGGACTGCAGAAGTCTTATCAATGGAGCAAAGTAGAGACAAGTGATTAATAGGTGATACAGAAATGACCAAGACTTGGTACTGTAGATTACAATAATCAATTCATAATTGGGTCTAGAGAGTCTGTAGACAGGAAATGCCTACCAATAAGATCTCAAGGAAGGGTGGGCTAAGGAATCTCCATTGCTTATTTCTCCCCCCTTCTTGTTTCCCTTTATCACCCCAACTCTTTTTCTCGGAAGCAGAGGTTGGGTGATGGGAGGTAGAGAGGGAGAGAAGGGCGAGAGAGAGGAAAAAACTCATTGATTGGCCATCTCACGGCCCATCCCCTCACCTCATTTTCATTGGCTGGGAGATGGATGAGAATGGGAAAAGATATTCTTGGAAAGTGAAGATATGCCAAGAAAAAATGGCGAGAGGGGAGGATGGCTGTCTGGCCTCATGATTCAAGCCTCTATCTTACCACCTTACCACCACCCTTTCTCCCCTTCATTTCTATTGGGCGGGGAAAGAGATGAGAGAGTGGGCAAGGAGATGGATGGCCATCCAACCATCTTGTTTCCTTAGTCATCTGGGTTCTTCATTCTAATTCTCTTTCCTATCTCTTTCCTAGCCGTTTCAACGGTGAGAATGGAAAGGAGAAAAGAAATTCTTTCCAGCAGTTACAAATGAACTCCTCTTTCTTCACCTCTTTTCAGCTTCTCTTTCCCAACCTCTTGCCCAGTTATAAGTTTCTTTTGGAAACGAGGGAGGTCAAGAGAAGGGAAGTGAATGAAAGCTAGACAAGCTGGAATGTCCTTATTGTCCAATTCCAATCATCTTTACCTGTCATTCCCGTTCTCTTTTAATAGCTTTGGGAGTGACATGAGAGGGAAATAGAATGGAGAAAGCGAATGCAAGAGATGGAAAGCATCTCAAATGATAAAGCGTCTCTGATTTGTACTCTTAGAAAATGGAATCATTTTTATGATAGTAACATCTCTTTCCCTGTCTCTTCCTTTGTTGCCCTGACTCTTCGCTCGCTTCTTCACTCATCATCACCTGCAAGCGAGAGAAAAGGAGATTAAAAAGGTGGGTGAAGGAGAGAGTGGGTGGGCTCACCTTGTCACGTTTTCCCTCTCATCCTATCTCCTCCCTCATCCACATCCAAGATTTAGAAGCTAGAGATGATGGGAGGTAGGTAATGAGAGGTAAAAAGTGAGAGTGATGATGGCGCCTTCTCTTTCATTAGCCATCATATGACCGCCCTCCATCTCTCTCTCTCTCTCGCTCAGCTCCAGCTCTAACAGGTAGGATAATGATGGAGGAGCTGGTCATCTCCCTCTCACACGCCTTCCCTTGCCATCTCTTAATTCTGGAGTGGCGGGGATTGTATGCAAGAGAAAGGAATGCAACTCCTTCTCCTTCTCTATCACCAACATCTCCTTCCCCTTAACCATGTCACAGAATCCAGAACGTCTTTCATGTCATCTGGGTTCTTCATTCTAGTTCTCTCTCCTATCTCTTCACCCCTTCTTCTTTCCTAGCCGTTGCAACGGTGAGAATGGAAAGGAGAAAGGAAATTGATGACGAGAGAGGTAAAGTGATTAGGTGAGAGGTGGCCAGAGGAAATCCCATCCGCTGGCCAGTTCTTTCCAGCAGTTACAAATGAATTCCTCTTTCTTCACCTCTATTCAGCTTCTCTTTCCCAACCTCTTGCCCAGAAACGAGGGAGGTCAAGAGAAGGGAAGTAGATGAAAGCTAGACGAGCTGGAATGTCCTTATTGTCCCAGCTTTTCCGTTCACTCTCTATCTCTTCCCCAATCATCTTTACCTGTTGACCCTCTTTCTCTTGCTCTCTCCGTTGGCCCCACAGCTCTAACAGATAGGATAATGATGGAGGAGCTGGTCATCTCCCTCTCACGCGCCTTCCCACGCCATTTCTTCATTCTGAAATAATGGCAAGGACTCTACGTGAGAGAAAGAGATGTCACCCCTTCTCCCTCTCTTATGTTGGCTCTAGAGCTGGCGAAGGCATGAGACGAGCTGAAGCTCCATTGCCTGTCCTTTCCTATCTTCTCTCCCGGTCTTTAAGGAGAGATAAAGGATGTGGATGAAGAGATAATGATGGACGAACGAAGAGAGAAGCCTTGTGAGGGCTGGCCCAGCATTCATCTCTATCCCTCACTCTCTATCCTTCGTCTCCCAAGCCTTTATCCAACACACAGCTACTTGCGGTTGTGGGTAAAGGCGTGGAAAAGAGAAAGGAGTAGCATGAAAGGGTGAACTGCCTTCACCCCATCCAACAGCTAAAAAGAGAAGCATCTTTCATTTCTCTTCCTACCCCTTTTACGCTAGTGAGAGGCATGTCCTCCACCTTCCCATCCCTTCCTCACTCTTTCCAACCTCTCTGCTTACTCGCGAACAAAGGGGGCGACATGCCTTTCACGTCCTAGCCCAGGGGCGTGCAGGATGCTCAATGTTTTTTCATGTTGAAACTATAGAATTGAACTCTCAAAAAATACTCGATGTTAGAATTTTAGAATTCTAGATGGTCCCAGCCCAGGAGGGGCCAGCCAGGACCTTTGATTTTTATATATTTTTAGATTTTTTCGAATTTTTAGAACTTGTAGAATTTTTAGAATTGAGTTCTAAAAATTCTAAAAATTCTAAAAATCAGACCCCCGAAATTTAGAATTTTTAGAATTTTTAGAATTCTAGATGGTCCCAGCCCAGGAGGGGCCAGCCAGGACCTTTGATTTTTATATGTTTTTTAGATTTTTTAGAATTTTTAGAACTTTTAGAATTTTTAGAATTGAGTTCAAAAAATCTAAAAATTCTAAAAATCGGACCCCCGAAATTTATAACTTTTAGAATTTTTAGAACTCAATTCTAAAAAATCTAAAAATTCTAAAAATCGGACCCCCGAAATTTAGAATTTTTAGAATTTTTAGAATTCTAGAGGTCCCAGCCCAGGAGGGGCCCAGCCAGGACCCTTGATTTTTAGAATTTTTAGAATTTTTAGAACTTTTAGATTTTTTAGAATTGAGTTCAAAAAAATCTAAAAATTCTAAAAATCGGACCCCCGAAATTTAAAATTTTTAGAATTTTTAGAACTCAATTCTAAAAATTCTAAAAATCGGACCCCCGAAATTTAGAATTTTTAGATTTTTTAGAATTCTAGATGGTCCCAGCCCAGGAGGGGCCCAGCCAGGACCTTTGATTTTTAGAATTTTTAGAATTTTTAGAACTGTTAGATTTTTTAGAATTGAGTTCTAAAAATTCTAAAAATTCTAAAATTCGGACCCCCAAAATTTAGAATTTTTAGAATTTTTATAACTCAATTCTAAAAATTCTAAAAATCGGACCCCCGAAATTTAGAATTTTTAGGTTTTTTAGAACTCAATTCTAAAAAATCTAACAGTTCTAAAAATTCTAAAAATTCTAAAAATCAAAGCTCCTGGCTGGGCCCCTCCTGGGCTGGGACCATCTTGAATTCTAAAAAATCTAAAAATTCTAAATTTCGGGGGTCCGATTTTTAGAATTTTTAGAATTGAGTTCTAAAAATTCTAAAAGTTCTAAATTTCGGGGGTCCGATTTTTAGAATTTTTAGATTTTTTTGAACTCAATTCTAAAAAATCTAAAAGTTCTAAAAATTCTAAACATTCTAAAAATCAAGGGTCCTGGCTGGGCCCCTCCTGGGCTGGGACCTAGAATTCTAAAAATTCTAAAAATTCCAAATTTCGGGGGTCCGATTTTTAGAATTTTTAGATTTTTTAGAATTGAGTTCTAAAAATTCTAAAAATTCTAAATTTTGGGGGTCCGAATTTTAGAATTTTTAGAACTCAATTCAAAAAAACTAAAAGTTCTAAAAATTCTAAAAAAAATCTAAAAATCAAAGGTCCTGGCTGGCCCCTCCTGGGCTGGGACCATCTAGAATTCTAAAAATTCTCTTAACTAAGACTTGGTTATCAAAAGGCGAATGGCCCGTTCACATTATACATAAAGTTCCCTCGTACCCTCCCCCCCCCCCAAACCTACGTAATAGACGTCGGGCGGGGGGGGGTTAGGGGGGGGGTTATCCTCTATCCTCTAGTAAGTATCCGACACGCCAAGCAATGTCGGCGGACAATGGGGGGTGGGTGGGCACTAAAGGCGCCAAACCCACCCTAAACCAATCCAAAACCCATGTTAAACCCACCAAAAACTCAGCCTAAACCAAGTCCAAATCCATCCCAAACCCATCCTGAACCCAGACTAAACCCGCACTAAAACGACCCTAACACACACATAAACCCACCCAAAACCCTAAACCCATCCCAAACCCACCCTAAGCAACCAACCCTAAAATCAACCTCAAACAAGACTACCCTCACCTAAACCATCCAAACCCACCTCCCCAACCGTGGATAAAACATAGCGACAAAAAGGGCGTCCCTCAAACATCATACCCAGCTTACCTGTTCTGAGGCAATCGGAGAGGCCGAAGGCGCGGTTCGGTGAGGGTCGGTCGCCAAGAAAGGTTTCCGGAATACGACTGGTGGTTCTTGAAACGGTTTTGTCTCGATCTAGGGGAACCCGCAGGTCAGTGGGTTCCTTTGGTGGTCTTCGTGACCAAATCGCCCCTAAGATGTTTGGAAGCAAACTGCTTTTCCATTAAACCTACGAAAGATGATCGACCTTTTGCTCCGGGGGGCGGTGGGAGCAACTCATCACGCAGATTTTGACTGCTCCGGGGTCGATCATGGCGGTGTCCCTTTAAAAAGTCGGCTGACGTCGCTGGTCCGTTTGGCAGCTACCTACTGTGGATGGACAAATCCTTTCGCACCAGGTGGGATCCAATATTTGTAGGGTTTCATCCGCCCAACTCTGGAGCGAAGTGGAATTTGACATCCACAGTACCATTCACACGATATGTCCAAGCGCTGGAATGTCAAGGCTCCTCACGTGCTTCTAAAGTAAAATAACACGAACGTCGAACTGCTGTGGTTGTGAAGCATGTTGTTTTTTACCCTTTAGCGCATTGGTTTTAAAGGGAAAGAGGAAAACTGCCAGGCCCCCTCCTCATTGTGACCAGTCCCCATGCGGCGTCAAACGGTGGACATCAGAATTCGATTGGGATCCATGCATTCATGTCCACAAACAACTTTTGAAGCGGTTCCAACTCTAAAAAGTCATAGCCGCGCACCCGACTCGCGGTTTGAACCTTTGACAGAACGGTTGACTGCCCGAATTCGGCGCCCCGCAATCTGAAGATTGCTTCGAGTGACACTTTCCTTATTTGGAGGTCCACCCAGATTAGTATCCGCATTGATCCGACCTTGGCCTTAGGCCTTTTGGTTGCCTCAGTTGGGTTCATGTTGACTCGCTATGGCGACGGGCAGCCCTACAGATTGGTTTGAGGGGAGTGGGTTTTGGTTGCTTCCCTGTATATAGATGGGTTTGAGAGTCTCATCCCTTTTTGGGATCGGACCATATTACTCTTTGATTCTGGGACTTCCTTCACTTGCCACCCATTAAAACAAGGACTGTTCCACGGCTCGTAGGTAAGGATGTGCAGTGGTACCCCTTTAAGTCCGTTCTGTTCGGTGACAGAAAAAGATGGCCTCCATTTTGTTTAGCCTGCGCTAAGAATGAGTGGAACCTCACAAACAACCAAGTGTTTGACGTTGATACCTGTAATCAACGTTAACCCCGGATGTGTAACCCGTCGTATTAATGGGGGGGTGTTGACTCCGCAAGTCGAGAAGCCCCCTGTATAAACAAACTGGATTTATTCATCCTGGGTCAACCTTATGTTGCCCTTGGTGAATGTGAACGTCTCCTTTTGGTCCAAATTGAAATGAGTTTTCGAGGGTTACATGTCTCGCACGTGAAATGCATTTTGTCCCTGATGGAGATTCCTTCCCTGCGGAGTGTCCTTTCTCTTCACACCCAGGGGCCCGCAGACCTCGAGGAGCAACACCCCCGGGGTACGAGGGAAAAAATCGGCCCCCATGCAGTTCCCGTATGCCATGCCGTGGTTTTCCCAAGAAAAACCCTGAGAAACCATGTCCTTCCAAGGATGTTCCTCTTTGTTTCAGATGGAGGATCAGCCAAAGGTCTGTTTTTTTTTGGTGGTCTAAGATCAAGCATTTGGGCACTAGAATATTTTTGTCAAGGCATCGCCTATGAGACAAACTTCTTCTTTTTCTTTCCGCTTCCAGGTGTTGGATGGGCTTTGCACTTCCGCCGGTTTTTGCACTTAATACTTTTGGGGAAGGCCCTCTGGAAGTGAAGCAACCAAGACGGCGCAATTGGGCCGATCATTCTTCTGTGCTCAGGCAAAAGGAGAGGGAATGTGCGTGTTTCATTTTTGGCGCCGCGCGCAAGGAACCTTTTTTGACAACCAACAGGAGAACCACTTTTTGGGAGGCCCCCCTGTATTTTTGGAGGGGGATGCCCAGAGTTCCGTTTTTGACTTGGTCTTCCACTTTTTGGAAGATGAATTCAGCCTTAAACAAACAGTTTGCCGTGACTTGAAGGCTTTGTGAAAATAACAAGAAATAGCAAAGAAATACATGTGTTATGAGTTATGATTGAAGTCCCAGTTGGGACCCTTTTTGGGTAAAAAACATACACCCTAATATCTGGCACAATCTGGTCTCTTTTGCGCCCTCTGGTTCTACAGTAGAGTATTGGGGGCAATTCACTCAAGTGAGACAGATACTGGCGACCTTATACCTTGGGTTTAGAACCTGGTCCTCATGAAGGTGCGTGTCTTGGTATCCCTATTTCACTCAAATGCAACGCGAATCCACCGGATCCAACCTGTTAGGTTTTGTGATTTGGTCCACTTTCAGTGTCAAGGTTCGAAACTAAGCTTTTCGTTCTAGGTCCTTTGGGCAGGTGAGACTGGGTTGCCCTTTGAGGCAGACAATTGGGACATTTGCTAACCCGATGCCCGATCACTACAATTTCCAGGATACGGTTTTCCTATCCATTCCCTCAAGGTGCTTGCAAGGGTTGAGTACATATCTCATGACCACTGCAACTGCATTTCACAGAAAGCAACGAGAAATTCGCCCAGAGCCCGCCTAAAAGCCATGTGTTTTACAAATTTCTGGTGGAATTTCCAGCTGGTGCCTATTCCCAACAAACCAGTCCAACAACGGACTTGCTTCTTGCAAATCTTGTTTGTCATGTCATGGCTTCTGCTGTCTCAAACTCAGAGAATCAAACCCCAGGCTTTTGACAACCAAAGTGGGCATTTTTCGGGTGGATGCTGGGGATGCGGCGAGGCTCAACGCTTAGTTTGTATTTCTCTGTTGGCCACACCCCGCATCGGACCTTTTGGTTTTCCATTTGTTCCACTGTTTGTCTAAGTTAAGGTCCCAACTTTGGGCAAGTGAGTAAAAACAAGCCTCTCGTTTTGCCCAGTGCTGGCCAAGGGTGTTTGTCTAGTTGAACAGCTAGATCTTGGTTCTTTTTAAGAGACACCTTCAAACAACGGTCTAACCTGTTTGAGCACGGGGTTGGCTGAACTCTGCCCCCTACCATGCTGCATTCTTGTTAATGTTTAATGGGTGTCAGATGGAACGCACCCATTTGTGTAGTTCCCCGAGGCCCCATCCTCTCACCTTGACCAGGAAACAAGGAAGCACGCTGGCCTTTCCAAGCCCGCCAATCCTTAATTTGTACAGCCCAGGCGACTTTGAAGAGAGACCGAACCTTTCTGAGGGCTCCACTTTGAGACAAATCCTCAGATAGGCATTGATACACCAAATTCTGGTGTCACAGTAGGGGGGCTCACAATGGCTTTTCTTTAATAGTACCCAAGCTGAAAAGAGGTGCTTTTCCAAAAGACACGCCCTCATCAAAATGGTGCCGGTCCTTGACAGGGTTTTCTGCATCTCCAACAAGAATGTCACTGTAATTTGGTCCACAAGCTGATAAGAAAAGAAGGGTGCTTTGTTCTCTTACCCCTTTCTTTGGGTGGTTTCAACAGGGAACAACAGGAAAGCCGTTTATTGTTGAGGGACGCCTTTGAGACGAACCCGTTCACTCGAAAATATGTTGTGTATCAAAGTATGGGACCCTCACAAAGATTGGTGGTTTTCCCTGTTGGCTGCGCTTCAAGCCAATTTGTTCTTGCTTCTGAAGCCACCAGTTTTTGTTCCCTTTCGTGGGGTGCCAAACCGTCAACCCGCATATTTGTTTTTTTTTGGGGGGGAGGGTGTCCCTTTCTGAAACTCACCTGCCCAAATCCAATCGACCTGTTGACCTTTTGGTCCCCCTGTTTGGTTTCCATGTTTAGTCATGATCACCTTTCATTTCCGAAGTCCTTTGAAACTCAGGAAATCGCCAAGAAATGGACAACCCTTCACCCGACGTGTTCGTTTTGTTTTTCCCTTTGTTGCTGAAACAGCACCCAAAAGTAAAACGCGGAGAGGACATCTTCGCTGCCTTCACCCCGCGGCTCCGGGAGATCCATGAGGAGCAGCTCCTGGAGCATCCTGGTCTCAGGTTAAGTTCAACAATCCTATGGGGTGTCCGACAAGAGTGATCCGGATTCCTACTAAAATCAGGGAAAAAACACAATGAACAAAAAGCAATCAACATCATGGGGTCCCAAGAGTGATCCAGATTCCCACTAAAATGAAAAGCCTTGCGCAATCAATTCAAGCAGGGTTAGACTTAGATGTGCTGCTTGGATGTGGGCTTCCCATGACACCCAAATCAGCCATCTACTTAGATCTCGGGTGGATCAAAAGTAGGGTAACCCCAAAATGGGTTGCCCTGGTAGATGGAAAGGACGAAAACAGTTTTGTTTGGTGGTTTGATTTTGACCCATACCCAAAATGTGTTTTGTTTACGAAAAATCACGTTTTGGGGTACCCCTATTTTTTACTCCCCATATAGGCATGATTTTCAAATGGTAGACACATTCTAGGGATTAAGGGACAGGCGCATATGAAGCACTGATGTTCCCTTTAAGTTTGGAGATCAATAGCCCATACGTTGCTCTTTACCCAAGTTGCAACCAAAAGGGGACCAATATATACGCAGGGCAAGACAGCACGGGCCCACCATGAGAGACGCGTCTGGATGAATCAGGCACCGGTTTTCCAACACACCTTGTTAACCTGACCGGGTGGTTGGGTCAGGGGTACTGCGATGGTCCCGGACTTGGCTGTGTGGATTGTACGGAGAAAAACGCACCGAAGCCATGGGGTAGTAAGTTTTTGGAAGTTGGTAACTAAGGGTGCCCTTTGCATTTGGCGAAGTCCCGGCCCATCTGCTTCCATTTGTTTGAGAAGATTTGTATTTGTCGCTGATGGTTTGAAAGGGAATCTATCACTACTGGGAATATGCTCTTTGTTTTTTCGAGTAGTGACCCCTTTTAAAGGTTCTCTTAGGGTATGCAGCGAATCAAAGGGCACACCCCTTTGCTCCCTGACTTTTTGGACTGCATACTTGTTGGGAGGACCCGTTTTGCGGCAAACTGACAGTTTAGGACTTTGTCCACTTCAGAAGTTAGTTGTTTTCAGGTCCACAAAATTGCGGGACACCCATTTTGGGTGTGAGTCTTCCTTTTTGGATTTCCTTCGGCCCCCCAAATCCCCCCGCATTTCGTGGGGCCAACCAATGCCCTCTCCCGCGATCCAAGGTATCGGATCGAAAACCCGCGGCCAAGCACCAGTGAGCAAGAGTCTATCGTAGCGATGCTCTGAGGTGCAGCGCGCTACCAGCTGAAAGGAAACGAAACGGGTAAGGAATACCGTCGAAGATGACCAAACACAAATCCCCCCATTATCAGCAACACACAACATCACTCAGGTATTAGTTGTGGGTAAGGCCCCTATCCTTTTTGGGTGGGTTTTGTTGTCGGTTACTCATATCATATGTTAGAAAGCATATTGGGCAGCATACAGATGGCTTTTGATCTGGGATGCATGTTTGAGGAGCCCACAGGCAGGACCCCTTGGCAAGTTTCGATGGCACATATCAAGTTGGGCGCATCGAAATCGCTAGTTGAAACATTGGCGCAGCACACCCCACACCTAGGTTCGTTGCTTTTTGTGATACCAGTGTTGAAAAGGTGATCGAAACTAGCTCGTTTTGGTTTACCAGCGTGATTATTATGAAAGCCGATCTTGGCTCACTCCCTGAGTTCCACTGGGAACAAAGAAAACACATTTCGCAAGAGCATGCAAGTGGTAAATAGGCAGTTTAAACTCTCGAACTACCCTTTCCCTTACCAGGAACTATTAGCTTCCACTTGCTGAGATGGAATCGTTTTGTGTATTTTCCCTGGTTGGTTTTAAAGGGAATCTATCACTACTGGACACATGTTTGTTTTGATGGCAAAAGTGGACTTGGCAAATGGGAGCTGGGCTCAGCTTCACTTCACCCGGAGAACCCGGCGTAGAGAACCGTTGGCAAGGTCCAGAGCTGCGTTTGGAATTCGCCTTTTGTTTAAGAGTCACCCTGCTTTTCCCCGCCGAAACACGAAGAACACTTGGGTCTGTCTTTGTTTGGCGCTTCCTTTGTTTTGGGAAAAAGCAAGCGTTTTTGTTTATTGTTTGCGGGGGGGTCCCTGAAAATAACAACACCCATGTCCCTTCCCTGCACGGTGTGCAAATCGAGAATTATGTGTAGCCTTGATAGATGTGTCTATTCTCTCGAAGTGGACATCATCTTGTTGTGTGGCCAGTATGAGCAACTTTGCTGATGTATGGGATCAGAGACAAGCATCGAGCAGCTGTTCACTGCATTCCTCCTCGCAGTTGCAAAGCAATTTGATTTTGCTGTTTCCGGTTTCAGTGTACTCCATTTAGGGTTTTACAAGAACGCCAAAGGGAATCACGCTGTTTTTGGGCGGGGGGGGGGGTCCATGTAAACACTGGGAGTCTATTTTGCAACCTTTAGTAAATTGGGTTTCGAGCTGTTCCCCGATTTGGACCACTGGCTCCATGCTCCTTGCCAGCGGCCTGTTGACCGGACCAAGTCCCTCAACTTAGAATCGCTTCTCATTGCGCCCGCGCGTTTGGCATGATTCGTGTCTGCTTCAGTCGGTTTCTCTACCTCCCTCCCTGAGTTTGACGTTAAAACTAGTTTAGTGGTAAACAACAGGTTTGGACTTGTTGTTGGGCTAATTCATTCGTTCGGTGAGTTCCAGACCTCAAATAGCCTGATTCCGTTCCACCTGTCCTTGGCGGGAACTATCCCCGGTACTTACAGAAGCGCAACAATTGAGAATCTGCTGGAGGTCTGGGTTGTGAACTCACACGATGCGGTGATGTGAAACTGAGAGTTGAAGCAGACCTGGTCAGTGATTCCTTAGCTCAGTTGGCAGATAGAAAGCCGGACAGTGTGACTGGGTGATGCGATTTGGCGATCCCAGTTAATCAGGTGACACTAGTTGTTTGGTGCCACTCCTGAACTGGTCAACACCGCAAAGGGTTCCAATTCTTGATCTACCAGCGGCACTGGGCAACTCACTAAAACTGCGATGATTGGCTCGGCTCAATTCGTTGGGGTCAAACAAACTCAGCCATGAGAATCCCTTTCCTGGGGATTCCTTAGGTATGTTTGGTTTGCTGAACTTCCGAATAATTGCGATGTCTTCTGTAAATAGCATGCACAGGTTTGCTTGTATGGAGTGTGTATATATATATATATATGTATATATATATACAAATCCACCACACAATTTGCCGGCCTGAACAAATCATGCAGCCCAACCACCCTTCCGACTGCTTCACAAACAAACATGGGCCACCATAATATTATGTCGCTATGTTTCCCAGCCAGTTATTTGTTCAATATGTCTCCGTGGATCTTGTCATATGATCACTTTTTGGCAAGGCCAATCTTATTTCTAGGGCTGCTTTGGTGGTGTCGATCGACATGAAGTAAAGGTTGTCCCTTGCTTGAAAAAACGCAACTGAAACAATGGGGTAATACGACCACATGATGTACCTAAGGAGCTTGAAAAAAGAACCGCAAAATATTCCAATCCGTGCAGTCATCCGGGTTTTAAACGAGGTAACCCCAAGCAAAAGCAATCAGCTTTTCAAGGTCCCAGGTCTCACGGACCCCACTCAATAGCCAAGTTGGCCTCTCAAAATACTTTGAGACCCTCAAAGACTCGCCCCGGTTTCCCTACATCCCGGGGCCCCTGACCCCCCCTCCCGCCCCCGAAGACGACTCCCCCGTCAGGCCGGGCATCCGGCCGCAGATTTGCATGGACTTGCCGCCCGGCGAGTCCAATAGAAAAACAAGGAAAATGGTGGTGGTCCCGATTTTGGTTTTCCAAGTCTTGGTCCCAAAAGGTTGATCCAGGTGAACACCCTTTATTTCCAGGTGCCTGAAGGCCAAGCGAGCAGTAGCTACATGGTTGGATTTGGTCTGGGTGCAAGCCACTTCCGTCGTGACAGCCATGGTCGCCAACCCTCAGCTAAGTCCCAAAGGGAGAATTTCCTCAACACAAATGGAAGCCTCTTACGCCATAATACGCGGGCCTTCTCCAACGCAAGAGACCTTCCTGGGATCATGGCCAGCAAAAGGGCTTGGACATACACCGATCTCAAGCACCCGGACTCTTTGCCATCCAACTGGCCAAAGGGGGGATTTCAATGGGCGGGGGGGCTCGCCTGAAAGCGACGAAGTAGTCGTAGGCATGACCCTCTTCGGTATCACAGAAATATGCATTTCCCAACCGTCTGTGTGTGTGTGTGTCTGGGCGTGTGAGTGTGTGTGTGTGTGGGTTAAGTCCCAGTCGCAAGGTTATTAATAACTTGCTACATGGAGTCCACACATTCATGGGGAACCATGCAACAATTCGGGGAGGGAGCCCGGGTATCTACAGAGTTCACCCTTTCGCGGTTCTTAACATAGCCATTTTGTTCGCCAATTTGGGTGATGACAACTGTTCAAAGGAAATCCGAAAGCCCTCTGCCGTGGCGAAACACCTGGAAGCACCATGTCTTTTATTTGCTTAATAGTACTTTCCCCTGTTAAGGTTTTAAAGGGGCTGCATCACAGGAGATAAGTTCACATTTTTCCAGGGGACGTATCCACAAATGGAGGTGGTGCAGCTTTTTCTTTAGGGAGGGTTCTCAATAGAACTGCAAACAGGGGGCATGTGATGGGTGGCTAAATCTAGACCTTCTGGACCTTCTGCTCGATTAGGTGCCCACAACTTCGTACGAAATTAGAAAATCAACCCGCGGGTTCTACTTGGATGTGCTGCTTGGATCTGCCCATGACCCCCACATTTTCAAAATGGGTTGCCCGGTAAACGGAAAGGGCTAGAACCTGCGGTCTGGTGATTTAACTTTGCCCCTTACCCTGGGGTGCCCATTCGCTCAGTTGTCCAAAGCAACTTGCCCCTTCCCCTTTCCTTCTTTCCGAAGGTCCTAAACGCTAATCACCTTCTATTTCAATTTTCTTTTGGCAAGTGAGCAAGATAATTGCATGTGTTGGGAAGGTCTTTTTGTGTCCTTGGTTCTCCTCTTTTCGTTCCCGTGTTTAGTCAGCATCCCGAAAGGCGATGACCTTGTAAATTAAAAACCCACAAGAAAGGAAGGTCAGTTTCGAAAACCTGGTTTTCCGGGTGTTTCACGTACCAGACCGTTTTGTTGCCAAGTCCGAATGGCCAACTGTCGTGAGGTACATTTTGCGCATCGCCGCCACTTGGGCCCAGCGCTGGTTCCACCTGAACACCGATGCCTGGGCCCGAGATGACTCGAGCCCGTGCGGTTATTTCGGAAAAAGGGGGATTGGGTTTGGCGTTGTTTGTTTTTTTTTCTGGGAAACCCCGGTTTTGTGGTGGTATGATATGACATTTATCCGCCTTGTTCCCTTCTTTGTCGTCAGAGCAGTCTACCTTTGTTGGACCTCCATGTCCGAAGTTCGAGTGGTTTGCAACTTGTCGCCTTGTAACAAGTTGCCTGTTTTCACCAAAGACAGGCGTGGTCCCGCCGTCAACAGTCCAGATTGGACCTAAACTTGCCTGGTGATCAGAAGGGACTCAGGGCGTTGCTCCCTTTGCTTGGTCGCGCTCCTTCATGGTCCAGCTCAACCAGCAAGTGGTCACGGACTTTAGCAGTCGGAGCCCACTGTTCCACTCGTCAATGCAACTGTTCAATGGGGAATCCAGGCCAGTGAGGTGAGAGTACATGGTATAATCCATCATGTTCTTGATGGCTCCCAGCCATCCCCTTAGCTTTTTAGCTTTTTAGTGTTTCGTGGGGTTTTCCATTTAGCCCACTAAAAGTTAAACTTTTAGCGGGGGATCTGAGGACAGCAGCTCAGTGTTGGTTGCGTCATATTTCGTCATCCTCTTAAGGGGAAGGTGGAAGCCAGGCAGCATGCCGCTACGGGCTGCCAGGCAATTGCTTTTGTGATCCTGTCAATTGAACATGTACCGGGCGGAGGACAAAGAGGTCAATGGGAATCAACATATCCCACTCCCACTCAAGAGGGGATCTGGATCACTTCTTGCGGAACCATTCACGTGGAAGGTTTGTTTGATGCAGGTCTTTGCCTGGAGATCCCTTATTTCAGGTTTCGGGATTAGAAGTTCGTTTTCAAGAACGATGCCTGGAACGAATTGGACATCAACTTTGGGTTTGCGTCACCTAGGGACCCCATCGATTCATTTCGGCTCCCGGTTTCCCTTGAAACCAATCAACAAAAAGGTGATACCTACAAAGACAGACCCATTTCTCAACCCGCCTCCCCCCCTCTCAGCTTCGACGGGCCCATCTAAGACCCACAGACTGACCCACTCCTTCGGGGCGGAAACCGGGGCAACGTCCCTCGGCGTGAATCGGCGTGAGTTGCCCGCGCTGGTGGACGAGTACGGGGGTCGACTGGTGGACGAGCTGGACTTCCGAGCGGAGGACGGAGCGAGTTGGAGCCAGTTGGTTTTCGAATTCCAAAAGCGGGAGGAGGTGTGCAGAGGTCGCTTGTTTGTCCTTGCTTTTTTTTACACATACATATACACATAATATATAAATTTATATACATATATGTACATATTTCTAGAGGGTGTCCAAGGCAAACCAAAAGGAAACGGGCATGTTGGGGGGGCTCCCCTATTTGGACTCTTGGTTTCCAAGGGACTGGATATGGACTTGAGCAAAAGAAGGAAGGCAAGCCAAAAGGAAGCCGGGCAGTGTTCCTTGTTTTTGTGGCGGGGGGGGAGGCCCCTTACTTTGAGTGCTAGTCCCTCCCAAATGGGTGGTTTCCCTCTGGTTCTCCTGAAAAACAGAACCAAAACGGGGAACCCCAAAGTGGTTGTTACCCAAAGATACGGGGTTGGCTCGTTTGTAGCTTCTCAGAATCCTTTGAAGTCTGGGAAGAAGTAGCGCGACCAGAAGGAAAGCCACCACGGAAGAAAGGACAAAGAGAAAGGGAAACAGGAGCCAGGCAACCGCTCGCATTTGCCAACACGCTTGATGACAACGATGTCACACTACTTTATGATGCCAAAGGACAAAATATATGTTTTGCTTCGTAGCGTCATGGGACCGCACAATTCCTGAATTGGATGTCTAGTCCCGCATGTGTGCTCTTTCCAAATGGCCCCACACGACTCGTTGCGACAAAGCATCCGCCATCAGGGCCTGGACAGATAGACCAGGGATAGCTGCAATTTGTTGGGGGCATTCCCGTACATAACAGCGGCCACTCTGGCTCCCGCACACAACGGGTCGATGTCGTTTGCGGATTCCCCAATGTTGAAACAAACCCATACATGGCAATTCCGCAGAGTGAAGAGGTTTGACTGCCAGTCCCAAGACCATCCAGTCTCCATTCTTTACCACCATTTCTGCAGCTGCCCGATGTGGTTGGCCCAGGCGAAACTGATGGTATATTGTGTGCTTTGGTGCGTGTAAGGTATATTAAGGTATCTGGAAGAGATACAATCTGTACATGTGACATGTGTGTTTCCTCTCTTTTGTTCAGTCAACCAGCCTACACCTTCGGGCAGCTTCCTCTCTAGTACCAGTGAGCACGGGAGCCAACTCGCCACATTCCAACCACAGCTTGCTCCGAAGATTTGCGCCATACCCACGGCGAGAACTCCCAGGGGCCGCATGGCTCCATTTGCCAAGGAGTGCTTGTGCTTCCTTCATCTTCCTTTTCACCGTCCGAAAGTTGTCAGTTTTTGCCTGAGTTTTCTTTTTGTCGCAAAAGCTTGATGGCTGGAGTATCTCTTGCTTTAGCAAGCAGCGGGCTGAGCGATTCCCAATGATATATCTTCTTTGCCCTGCCTGTCGCTCAAGAAATTCGGCTTTGGAAAGACGGCTTTTCCTTTACGGGCAGCCCCAAATTCCTCCGCAGGCAGAGTTTCTTCGTGGTTCGCATGACTCTGTGTTTTTTCCCCGACCCCTTGGTCTCCCCTTGGTTTCCCGTTGCGAAGCAACCTGGGAGTCAGCTGGAAGTTGTCGTCAGCGCCAGGCGGTGCGCGCGGAAGCCTTCCGTGGCTTCGCAGAGAAGCGACTGGAGGAGGTGACGGCGGCCAAGCCGGCGGGGGCGGCCAAGCCGCGAAGCGGAGGTGTCGGCTCCGGCTCGGCGTCCTTTGAGATGATTTGGCGCGAAATCGACGGGCGTTGGTTTGAGATATATTCGGGCCATCTATTTTTTTTTTGAAGGTCATGGTCGGCCCGATTTGGACCTCGGAAATACTTACAAGAGTTATGGCAAGGTGGTTTTGTCAAAATGGTCATAATCTCCTTTGGGGGTTGTCAGTGCCTGAGGTTTGCTCTCAACGCCCCAAAGAAGGCACCAAAAGAGGCTAGCACAAATCATGTCCACCAAAAAGTCCTGGACCCAAAATTCACACCCACATGTTTCTCAAAATGGTTTCATCCCGCTTCTGAGGGTTGTTTTGAAACCTGAACTTTTTGGGGTTCCCTATCCTGGGGGAGTCAAATGGCAGCTCAAGTGCTGATTGGATTGCTTGCTTGGTTGCCCCTTGTCTCGATAGTTTTTTCCTTTGAACCCTCAAAAGACAGGGAGGTGGAACGAGGTGGGGGAAGTGGCAATTAAATCCCAAAGATGTCACCAGAACTCTTTCTTATGGCAACCCATGGAACTCTGAAATAAAGTAGCCTTATTCGCGATAGCTTTTGTAGATTGGCATCGTAGTGTTTCTAAAGTGTGGATTTTCTTTGGGGTGCAGGCAGGGACACTCAGCAGCTTGAAGTCAAGGGATGAAACAGACATATATGCGGGGGACTAAATCTTTCCAACCTTGTCTGTCTGAAGTGGAGAAATAGACTTGGTGATGAAAGCAATATCAGGTCCCCATATTACTCAAAGTGCGCTTTCCATTTCCGGGCTCCGTTAAGATCTTTTTGTTGAGTTCATTGAATAGTTTTGGACGCAGGACCCACCCCTTTGACCATGCACCCTCAACTGGATATGTGTATGTTCTCATAGGGAGCTCCCTTTGAGGCTGGTTCTAAAAGGAGCAATTGTTATCCTGCCACAACTTGCTCATAGCATGAGAAGCAGGGTCCTCGGAACGAATCTTTCGAAATGCTCCAGAAAAGCAAACTTGGAATCAGATCTAAAAACCCTTGTGGGAACATCTAGAAGTTGTCGCGAACTCCTTTATCTTTTCGAGCAAAAGCTCACCGGGGGTAAAACAGCGAAAGCCCACGATAAAGCCCTGGGATTTCTTATATTCAAGTTGCGAATGATAGACATGTGCCCACCCAGACGCTCATGGCCAATTCTCGAAAGAATTCCGACCCCTCTTCAGGACACTCCATGGAGGCCCCAAGTAGCCCCATTTTGAAGCCCGGGACGTACAAAGTCCTTGGGAGCCTTTGCCCTCCAGATTCATCCTTTCGGCCATGTGGATTCTCAAGTTTGGGCCCATGGCAGATGGCTCAAAAGGGAAACCAAAAGGAAGCCAAAGATTTTGGAAAGCCAAACAAAAAACCCAGCGTTCATAGGCAGCTACCTCAAAAAACTGCTTGGTGGACATGAACATGATGTCCACAGGGTCCCGATTTGAAAACTCATGCCCATATGTTTGGACACGTCGAAGACGGTCCCTTGGTTCTGCATGGGTTGACTGGAGTCATCGAGGTTCTTGAACTCTCGACCACTTGCGTGCTGGCGCGGGTCCGAGTATATGGGTTTTGAGTATTTATGATTTACCTTATTTTGGGGTAGACCAATGATGGAGCAGAATCAGGACAAACGATATTCGATGCTGGGCGAAGTGTTGGGTCAATTTTGATCCAGTTTCCATTTGAAAGGGTGAGCTTTGGGGATCAGGTACTGAATGAGGGCCTAAACAAGCAGAATGGGTTTAACGTCACAACCCACTTGCAACCAAGTAAAGTCATGAGCATAGCAGTTGTTAATTGAGTAATTAATGAATCAATTACATTAATTCAGCGCACCTCGTCGTGCATGTCCTTACGGGGTCAGAGAGTTCCAACCATAGCGAGTTTGAGGGGTCCCTCGCCGCTATATGCCAAGCCCTTTGAGCCAGTCGATCGCGGTCCGAAGACGGAGCAAGTCCGAGTCATGCTCCGATAGGTGTTCGAATCAAGCAGGAAACCTACAGGATATCAGTCATGCAAGGTTGGTGTGTGGAGGAGGTTAACCGGGTGGAACAGACAGGAAAGAGAGATGGAATGGATAAACAGATTCTCTTTAGGTACATGTTGGTATCTTTTCATTATTTATTAGAATTATTTGTTTTGAGCCGCTTCTAGATGAGGAATGAAGCGGTGAGTGGGACTAAGGTGAGTCTCTTCTCTTCTCACCGTCCCACCTGTCCTTTCCCTTCGTCAAGGATTTTACAGTTTGGTGATGATAGGAAAGGAAAAGTCATTGACAGTGAGGAGATGACCCATCCTTTCCGCTCACTCACTCATCCCTTCGTTCACTCACTATGAGGAGTTGCTATGGTGAGACGCTCACCTTCGTTCCTCTTTGAAACAATGCCATGCATTTCCCTTCATTGGGCCATGTGTCAATGGTCTGTTTTATGCTTGCGCTTCCAGGTAAGGTGATGGGAGATGGCATTTAAAGATTCCCAGACGTGTGTTTGTGTGTGTGTGTGTCTATAAATAGGGCCCCACGGCAGCTGCGTCACCTGTTGGGCGTTCCATTTCAGGGGATGGTTTCAAAGGGAAAGTGAACACAATTCCTGAGCAACAGGTGTGACTCACACGATGATTCAAGTAGTTCTGGTGTAAGTGTCCCCAGGAAAGGGTGCCTTTCAATTCGACCAGTATAATATTCCCACAGCTCCAGTGCAGCTCTTTTTTTTCCAGGTCCACTAGAGGTCTGAATATTGATTCTTATGCTTTTGTTGATACTTCTCAAATATGACCACGCTATGATTTGTTGGTGACCCTATATAATTTGATATGCATTCTCACAACAGAGCGGCTGTCTGTGTCAGTGTTTTTTTTTGCAACCTCACTGACCAAAATCGGGTTCCATCATAGACCTCCAAGAGCTATGTCCAATATTGGTTAACAGCCTTGCTGGGGAGCGAAGGGATTGTTATGACCCTTGATCATTATTGGTGCTTGATAGTCTCTGTTGGTCACTACTCACCATTAGCATCTAAGTACCCATAGTTACAGTTGTATGTTGACTTACTCCCGGTGTCCCACCAACCATTGCTAGAAGCGACTTATTAGATCTGCTGAACATACTAGTAGGGTCCCTTGTTGGGGCAAGGACACGTTGCCCCTTGAGTGAGCAGCTTTTGAACGGCTTTGTCTGGGGCAACAAAGCCAGAACCAACAATTCCAATCTATCTTCGTTGGAATGCCAACAATTGCCAAGATTTCAGCATGGTCTGATTGAAACATTGCAAACATATGTGGTGCCCCTTAAAGGGCCCCCATGTTGGAACCATGTTGGAACCCTCGTATGATGAGAAGCTAATCAATTCCTAGCATGTGGCCCACAACCAGAACAGATGGTTTCAAAGTATACAACCTGAAGGGTGTTAGCTTCTTTTTTTTTTAAAAAAAAAAAAAAAGAAATGAAAGTTTGGAGAGGTGTCTCCAATTTCAGGTGCCATTTGTGTGTCCAACTCGGCTCGGTTTCCCCGAGCTGCGCTGTTCGGCGTGAGCCGAGGTCACCGAGTGGGTCGACGGGGAGCGACTGGAGGTCACCGCTGCTCGAGACCTTGAGGAGGCCATCACTGGGGATCCCTATGGGCACCTGGAGTCTCCATGACGCTTCAAAAATAGGCCCATGACCCCTTTTATTTGGGGTACCAACCATTTTTGGAGGGTGATGGAGACTCTAGGTAGGTTCAAGGAGGGTGTTGAGAGCCCGTTTCGGTTTGCTTTGGGATGTTTGGGGAGAATAAGGACCCCCCTTCAAACTCCCCTTTGCGATTCCGAATTGTTTAGCGTGGTTTGGTACTCTTGGTGGGGGGATGAGGTTTGTTTCCTTTGCTAAGCTGGTGTTGATTGTATTGTTTGGAGGTGTTTGTCTCTTTTGAGGGCACCCTTTGCTTTGGGAAACCCGTTGGTGGGGGGTTGCCTTGCATTGGTTGGGTTAAAGGGAAACCCAAAGCAGCACCGTAATTTGAGGCTGTGTCGTCTTTTCAGGGTGCCCCGTTTGTCGGTTTGTTTGTGTGTGTGTGGTGTGTGTGTGTGTGTGTGTTTGTGTGTGTGTTTCTGGAGAGTTCTCTTTTCTTTTGGGCGCGGCCTTTCACCTTGATTGAAAGAAAGCTCACCTTGTAGTGGGAACCTATGCCAAACTGTGTGTGGCTTGTCCTTGAAGACGTTGCTTGGCCTCTCTTAGTCGATGACCACCTTGCATTCATGAAGCCCCCCCCCCGTTTTGTTGTGTATGTTTTTGCCAGGGGTTGTTCTGCTCTTGGACTAATCTCTTAGGAGGCCAAGGAACGCGCAAATGAGGGGAGACACGGCTCATAGGCTCTGCAGATTGAGCCTAGCTCAAGAATCTCCCGTTTCAGCAAGTAGGAGTCAGGACCCCGTTTCGTTGGTGGCTCTGTTTTCTTGAGGATGCCTTTTCGGGTCATTTCGAGGCAAAGGGAAGAAACCATTCTGGAGGTTCCCTTTAGAGACACCGCTTTTCCTTCTGTCAACAGCCTATACGTGTTCCAATTCGGGCTAAATGCCTTAGTTCCTTTGTCCGAAGCTTACCCAACTGTGTCCTCCTTGAGGCTCGGGCGAAGGGAAGCCGCAGGGGGGGGGGGATCCACCGCAAGCTGCCGGGAAGCCGAACCCAAGGCGAAGAGGCTGCAGGGCTTGGGCATGACCAGCTACCTCGCCTGGGCCTCAGAAGGGGTTTGGGCCTCAGCAGCTGCAGGGTCTGTGTTATTTTAGAGGCCCCTTTTTACAACCAACGTGAACCCGGCAAGAAAATTCGGGTCAAGTGTTCATAGGGGGTCATCATGGTTGTGGATATTTGAGTGGCCTGGGCATTGCTGTGTCCCGATCGGCCCTTAGATGTCCGCGGGTACTTATTGTTTGTGGATTAAATGGAAACCAAACGAAACATACAACTCTTTCGAGATCCCTGAAACAGACACCCCCAAATGGCTTGTCCATAAACCTACAAAAAGTGATCGACCTGTTGCTCGTTCGGGGGGGGGGAGGAAGCAACCCCGTTGTGGAAGAACTCAAGGCACAAAACTGCTTTGATATATCAAAACACCCATAGATAATGTATCCGTAGTGTGTTGACGTTGTACTGTGTGGCGGTCGACTTGGGGGCCGAGAGGGTCTGCCCTTTAGGGTGGTTCTGAACCAGACACTGGCCGCTTGCAGTTTGCAGTAGCTCGTCACAGTGTTAGGGGCATGTCTTGTTTGGAAAGTTTGCACGTGTGGCATGAAACAAAGGCCAGGAGAGCGGTTGGGATTGTTGATTCGGCTTGGCAGTTGGTAGCTTGGTCTTTGCTGTGAAGACCCTCCCTTGTACCGGCAGTGTGTTGACGTTTGTACCATGTGCCGGTCGACTTGGGGGCCGAGAGGGTCTGCCCTTCAGGGCGGGTCTGAACCAGACACGGGCCGCTTGCAGTTTGCAGCAGCTGGTCACAGTTTCAGGGGCATGCCTTGTTCTGACGTTTTGCACATGTGGCATGAAAGAAAGGCCAGGAGATCGGTTGGGGTTGCTTGATTGGGTTTGGCAGTTGGTGGCTTGGTCTTTGCTGTGAAGTGAAGCAGCCAAGCGTTGTGAGACCCTTCCTTGTACTGGCCGTGTGTTCACAGTTGTACCATGTGCCGGTCGACTTGGGGGCCGAGAGGGTCTGCCCTTCAGGGTGGTTCTGAACCAGACACCGGCCGCTTGCAGTTTGCAGCAGCTGGTCACAGTTTCAAGGGCATGCCTCATTTGGAAGGTTTGCACCTGTGGCATGAAAGGAAGGCCAGGAGAGCGGTGGGGGTTGCTTGATTGGACCTGGCAGTTGGTGGCTTGGTCTTTGCTGTGAAGTGAAGCCGCCAAGCTTTGTGAGACCCTCCCTTGTACCGGCAGTGTGTTGACGTTTGTACCATGTGCCGGTCGACTTGGGGGCCGAGAGGGTCTGCCCTTCAGGGCGGGTCTGAACCAGACACGGGCCGCTTGCAGTTTGCAGCAGCTGGTCACAGTTTCAGGGCCATGTCTTGTTCTGACGTTTTGCACGTGTGGCATGAAAGGAAGGCCAGGAGAGCGGTTGGGGTTACTTGATTGGGCTTGGCAGTTGGTGGCTTGGTCTTTGCTGTGAAGTGAAGCCGCCAAGCTTTGAGGAGACCCTCCCTTGTACCGGCAGTGTGTTGACGTTTGTACCATGTGCCGGTCGACTTGGGGGCCGAGAGGGTCTGCCCTTCAGGGCGGGTCTGAAACAGACACGGGCCGCTTGCAGTGTGCAGCAGCTGGTCAAAATTCAGGGGCATGCCTTGTTCTGACGTTTTGCACGTGTGGCATGAAAGAAAGGCCAGGAGATCGGTTGGGGTTGCTTGATTGGGTTTGGCAGTTGGTGGCTTGGTCTTTGCTGTGAAGTGAAGCAGCCAAGCGTTGTGAGACCCTTCCTTGTACTGGCCGTGTGTTCACGGTTGTACCATGTGCCGGTCGACTTGGGGGCCGAGAGGGTCTGCCCTTTAGGGTGGTTCTGAACCAGACACTGGCCGCTTGCAGTTTGCAGTAGCTCGTCACAGTGTCAGGGGCATGTCTTGTTTGGAAAGTTTGCACGTGTGGCATGAAGCAAAGGCCAGGAGAGCGGTTGGGATTGTTGATTCGGCTTGGCAGTGTGTTGACGTTTGTACCATGTGCCGGTCGACTTGGGGGCCGAGAGGGTCTGCCCTTCAGGGCGGGTCTGAACCAGACACGGGCCGCTTGCAGTTTGCAGCAGCTGGTCACAGTTTCAGGGGCATGCCTTGTTCTGACGTTTTGCACATGTGGCATGAAAGAAAGGCCAGGAGATCGGTTGGGGTTGCTTGATTGGGTTTGGCAGTTGGTGGCTTGGTCTTTGCTGTGAAGTGAAGCAGCCAAGCGTTGTGAGACCCTTCCTTGTACTGGCCGTGTGTTCACAGTTGTACCATGTGCCGGTCGACTTGGGGGCCGAGAGGGTCTGCCCTTCAGGGTGGTTCTGAACCAGACACCGGCCGCTTGCAGTTTGCAGCAGCTGGTCACAGTTTCAAGGGCATGCCTCATTTGGAAGGTTTGCACCTGTGGCATGAAAGGAAGGCCAGGAGAGCGGTGGGGGTTGCTTGATTGGACCTGGCAGTTGGTGGCTTGGTCTTTGCTGTGAAGTGAAGCCGCCAAGCTTTGTGAGACCCTCCCTTGTACCGGCAGTGTGTTGACGTTTGTACCATGTGCCGGTCGACTTGGGGGCCGAGAGGGTCTGCCCTTCAGGGCGGGTCTGAACCAGACACGGGCCGCTTGCAGTTTGCAGCAGCTGGTCACAGTTTCAAGGGCATGCCTCATTTGAGCAGCGGCAAAAACCCTGACAATACAAAGTAGTAAAGGGGGGTGTCCTATAGAATCCCCGCGAAAGCCAAAACGCAGGCCGCGAAAGCTTGCGAAAGCTTATCGCGAAAGTAACCAAAGAAGGACCCGCCGCGAAAGACCCGCGAAAGCCTGCATGCTGTGTGACGGTCCGCCGCGGAAGCGTCGCGAAAGCAATTCTAAAGAAACCAAAGCCCGTGAAAGCAAAACATGGGGTCGCGAAAGCATCGCGAAAGGGTCCGCGAAAGCAAGTTTATAGGACCGCTTTTTACACAAGAGTATTTGGCACGGCTCATTTGGAAGGTTTGCACCTGTGGCATGAAAGGAAGGCCAGGAGAGCGGTGGGGGTTGCTTGATTGGGTTTGGCAGTTGGTGGCTTGGTCTTTGCTGGGAAGTGAAGCCGCCAAGCTTTGTGAGACCCTCCCTTGTACCGGCAGTGTGCTGACGTTTGTACCATGTGCCGGTCGACTTGGGGGCCGAGAGGGTCTGCCCTTCAGGGTGGTTCTGAACCAGACACCGGCCGCTTGCAGTTTGCAGCAGCTGGTCACAGTTTCAAGGGCATGCCTCATTTGGAAGGTTTGCACCTGTGGCATGAAAGGAAGGCCAGGAGAGCGGTGGGGGTTGCTTGATTGGACCTGGCAGTTGGTGGCTTGGTCTTTGCTGTGAAGTGAAGCCGCCAAGCTTCGTGAGACCCTCCCTTGTACCGGCAGTGTGTTGACGTTTGTACCATGTGCCGGTCGACTTGGGGGCCGAGAGGGTCTGCCCTTCAGGGCGGGTCTGAACCAGACACGGGCCGCTTGCAGTTTGCAGCAGCTGGTCACAGTTTCAGGGCCATGTCTTGTTCTGACGTTTTGCACGTGTGGCATGAAAGGAAGGCCAGGAGAGCGGTTGGGGTTACTTGATTGGGCTTGGCAGTTGGTGGCTTGGTCTTTGCTGTGAAGTGAAGCCGCCAAGCTTTGAGGAGACCCTCCCTTGTACCGGCAGTGTGTTGACGTTTGTACCATGTGCCGGTCGACTTGGGGGCCGAGAGGGTCTGCCCTTCAGGGCGGGTCTGAACCAGACACGGGCCGCTTGCAGTGTGCAGCAGCTGGTCACAGTTTCAGGGGCATGCCTTGTTCTGACGTTTTGCACGTGTGGCATGAAAGAAAGGCCAGGAGATCGGTTGGGGTTGCTTGATTGGGTTTGGCAGTTGGTGGCTTGTTCTTTGCTGTGAAGTGAAGCAGCCAAGCGTTGCGAGACCCTTCCTTGTACTGGCCGTGTGTTCACGGTTGTACCATGTGCCGGTCGACTTGGGGGCCGAGAGGGTCTGCCCTTTAGGGTGGTTCTGAACCAGACACTGGCCGCTTGCAGTTTGCAGTAGCTCGTCACAGTGTCAGGGGCATGTCTTGTTTGGAAAGTTTGCACGTGTGGCATGAAACAAAGGCCAGGAGAGCGGTTGGGATTGTTGATTCGGCTTGGCAGTTGGTAGCTCGGTCTTTGCTGTGAAGACCCTCCCTTGTACCGGCAGTGTGTTGACGTTTGTACCATGTGCCGGTCGACTTGGGGGCCGAGAGGGTCTGCCTTTCAGGGCGGGTCTGAACCAGACACGGGCCGCTTGCAGTTTGCAGCAGCTGGTCACAGTTTCAGGGGCATGCCTTGTTCTGACGTTTTGCACGTGTGGCATGAAAGAAAGGCCAGGAGATCGGTTGGGGTTGCTTGATTGGGTTTGGCAGTTGGTGGCTTGGTCTTTGCTGTGAAGTGAAGCAGCCAAGCGTTGTGAGACCCTTCCTTGTACTGGCCGTGTGTTCACAGTTGTACCATGTGCCGGTCGACTTGGGGGCCGAGAGGGTCTGCCCTTCAGGGTGGTTCTGAACCAGACACCGGCGGCTTGCAGTTTGCAGCAGCTGGTGACAGTTTCAAGGGCATGCCTCATTTGGAAGGTTTGCACCTGTGGCATGAAAGGAAGGCCAGGAGAGCGGTGGGGGTTGCTTGATTGGACCTGGCAGTTGGTGGCTTGGTCTTTGCTGTGAAGTGAAGCCGCCAAGCTTCGTGAGACCCTCCCTTGTACCGGCAGTGTGTTGACGTTTGTACCATGTGCCGGTCGACTTGGGGGCCGAGAGGGTCTGCCCTTCAGGGCGGTTCTGAACCAGACCCGGGCCGCTTGCAGTTTGCAGCAGCTGGTCACAGTTTCAGGGCCATGCCTTGTTCTGACGTTTTGCACGTATGGCATGAAAGGAAGGCCAGGAGAGCGGTTGGGGTTGCTTGATTGGGCTTGGCAGTTGGTGGCTTGGTCTTTGCTGTGAAGTGAAGCCGCCAAGCTTTGAGGAGACCCTCCCTTGTACCGGCAGTGTGTTGACGTTTGTACCATGTGCCGGTCGACTTGGGGGCCGAGAGGGTCTGCCCTTCAGGGCGGGTCTGATCCAGACACGGGCCGCTTGCAGTTTGCAGCAGCTGGTCACAGTTTCAGGGGCATGTCTTGTTTGGAAGGTTTGCACCTGTGGTATGAAAGGTAGGCCAGGAGAGCGGTTGGGGTTGCTTGATTGGGCTTGGCAGTTGGTGGCTTGGTCTTTGCTATGAAGTGAAGCCGCCAAGCTTTGAGGAGACCCTCCCTTGTACCGGCAGTGTGTTGACGTTTGTACCATGTGCCGGTCGACTTGGGGGCCGAGAGGGTCTGCCCTTCAGGGCGGGTCTGAACCAGATACGGGCCGTTTGCAGTTTGCAGCAGCTGGTCACAGTTTCAGGGGCATGTCTTGTTTGGCAGGCTTGCACGTGTGGCATGAAAGGAAGGCCAGGAGAGTGGTTGGGATTGCTCGATGCGGCTTGGCAGTGGGTGGCTTGGTCTTTGCTTTGATTTGAAGCAGACCCTCCCTTGTGCCGGCAGTGTGTGGACGTTTGTACCATGTGTTGGTCGACTTGGGGGCCGAGAGGGTCTGCCCTTGAGGGCGGGTCTGAACCAGGCACGGGCCGCTTACATATTTGTGTGTATGTCTTCCTTTTTTCTCTTTTCGAAGGATATTTTCTAGATGCTGCGCCTTTGCTTGTGTTCCACTTACTCCTGGATTCTTGGCCACGGCTAGCTGGTTAAATAGAATTTGCCAGCTCCTGGAGTCCTGGACGTACAGGATTCTTCAGGTAGGCCAGACAATTGGGGTTGGACACGTTAAACCATGTCGTGATCATAGCAAGCGTTTTTAGCGCCTCATGTTAACGCGGTGGACCAGGAAACCTGCCCTGCTCTCGCTAAAACCGCATAGGTTGTGCCCACGGTGTTGACGTTGAGAGGGATGGAGTCAACATGGATAACCAGGATTGTTTGTAGCTACCCTTTACACCAAACACCGTGGTGATCTGGTAGGCTTTTTTTGAAGGGCACAAAGAGGGACCCTTTTGACAGAAGCACTCGTTGTTTGCTTGAACAGGCCTGCATGCAGATGTTATGTTTGCTTTTGGAGGGCAATAGAGTCAGTTTTGACATTTTTGGTCACAGATCTAGGGAACCCTTGAAACTCCGTTCATTTGCTATGGAATGATCTACACAATTATTCAGGGTCGCTTCCTCAAAAGTTGCGAAGCAAACGGAGCAAACGGAAGTTGCAGTCCCTTATTGAAGCGACGAAGCTCTGGATTGCAGTCTGGTAACATCTCGTATCACCTCTTCAGTTCAGTCATAATTATTCTGGCCTTGGCGGATTTGCGGCCGCGTAGCTACGAGGGTCTGGAGCCATAGAAAGGGTATGTCCTAGCATTGAAGTGAGTCTATTTTACCTTGGACCTTGAAATTTGATGTTCAATACTTGTTTGCTGAATCCCGTTTAAGCGCCGAATCCCGGTGGGTCCCGGCAGGTGTCGGTGGGTCCTGGTGGTTTGTGCATCGATTTGGGCGTCAGGCGATGTTGCTGGAGCTCGGTGTGCTGCACGCGGCAGGGGACCCTCAGTGGGAGCTCGAGCGTCCGCGGCTGTTTGCAACATGTTTGCCGCTAACATGCGTTTGGAGTTGGATTGGTGGCGTGTCCTACTTAAGCTAACTTTAGCAAATAAAGGATCTTCGAATCACTAAGGCAAGATCAATCTCCGCTTGCTGAATAAATTATTGTATTTTCCGATGGTTTGCAACGGAATCTATCACTACTTGATGTATTGTTCCTTTCAAGGGGACTTCAGCAAGTGGAAGAAAGTGGTAGCCCAACAAGTGAAGGTCCAGAAACTAGGGAGTGAGGAAAGTAAGGCTTGTTAAGCCCTGCAATACCCGTTCAAGAATCAGGATGGGATCGTGGAGTACTTGAAAAACATGTGGGGGTGTCTCAAAATTAGGGACCCCTTTGGGCGGTTGGTTTTCTTTTGGCTTCCCCTTAAAGCCATAGGGGTCCCCTGCTTTGAGACAGACCCATATAAATGTCATCGAACGAGTGCACTGTCATATAGTACTTATAGATGTATGGTATTGTATGGTGGCCTTTATATAAGTTGCTAGCATGGTTGAGCCAACCTTTGGTTCACGCATTGATTGACCCAGACCCCCAGTGACTCAGTGGATTGCTTCTTGCTTTCCTTTATTGTTGGAAGGGGTGTCCCCTCAAAATCAAGACTCCAAAGAAAGGACGCCTATCTTTTTCCAATTGAAATCAGGCTGGTTTCCTTTGGGTTTCCTTTTAAGGCCATCCACAAAGGGGGGGGTCCCCTATTTGGAGACACCCATTTGCAGGTTTATCTTCTTGATTTTCTGTTGTTTCCCGGTCATAAGCACAATTTTGAGAAACTCCTATGCGAAAGGGACGCCACCAGGTCGTTCGTTCGCTTTAGTGGGTATCTCTTTTTAGGATTTGAACCCCCCAAAATGGTGCAGCTTTTTTTGGTTCCCTTTCGAACTGCCAAAAATGGGCTACCCGCAACAAAGTCAGATACCCTTCCCGCCCCCCCTCTCCCCATTTTTGCTGAGGACCCCCACTGGGGTAACTGGCTGCGGCGAGAGGACCCGTGGAGGGGTTCGGCTTGGATCCGGCCGGTTGAAACCTGCGGTTTCTGGGATCTATGTTCTCGTCTGAAGTTACCGGCATTTTACATTGGATATGAACCAGAACCATAAATGCTAGTCTTGGTTGGGGGGGAAAACTGAGGAGGATTGCCTTTGATTTGTGGGGAATATTATATAAGTGAAACGACACGTTGAGTTTCTCTTGTAGGGCCAACAGCGGGTTGTGCCTTGAGGGCTAGCAGTGTTCGGGTGGGAAGCCCTCCCTTTGCATACCGCATCACATTGGTTAAGACGTAAGCTTGTGTTTACTATGCGGTGTAGGGATGATTCTGCATTTCGGTTTCCGCGGCTCCTTCTGAGGCTCGATATGCCTCCAAACCATTGTGAATCCCTGTGACGTATCATTGCCAGACTTAGCTTGCCTTTTTCCATGTTTCCCCGTTTTGGATTTGGTTTTCCAGTGCTTCCCTTTTAATTAGACACAAGTTGTTTGCAGTAAGTCTCTGTGCCACACTCTTTGTTTTCATTTGGTCCGATCCCGCCCAGTGTCGGATTTTGGGAAAACGGGGAGGGGGGTGGGTCCTATCATGTTAATGCCGCAGCATGTTCGTGCCGGTCCCCACAGATTTCTTGAACGCAATGCTTATGACGTCCTCCTTGCTTGACCTCTGGAAGGCAGCCAAGTTTGTAATTGTATGTAAATTCATGTATGTGATGATGTTGACATGCGGGGGTGCCCTTTTTTTAGGGGAGCCCTCAATTGGCGGTTTTCCGTTTGGCTTCCCTTTAGACCGATCCAGAAATCTGTGCCCTCAACAAAGGCGCACCCATATGCTTGGAAAGTGGCGCCCATGAATCTCCTGTTCATTTGGATCAAAGTCACATGGACTGGCTTTGGCCGATAGCTGAACGGCAGCCCTCCAGAAAGGCAACCAATCCGCAGGGAGTGAAGGCAAAGGACTTGCCCGCATTGGCGTGTGACATAGAATCATGCTGGGGCACCTTCGTATCCAACAGTGTGTCTACCGCTGCCCATAGTTGGTTGGTGCTAATGCACATGTGCTGGACCTGCCTTGACTCGGCAGTATAAGTATAGTTATATCATACCTTTGGCCCTTACACATCTTGTGCCGGGTGTTTATTGTCGAACATCATGGTCTTCTTGCTCGATTCCTCCGGCTTTTCTTGGACCAAGTCTACACCCGCAGCCCCATAGCTGTCGAAACAAAGTTGCGAAATCAAAGGAAGAAAGGAGGGGGGGTCCGACATGTCAACGTACCAGCCAGACTCCCCCAGTGGGTTGATTCCAGTTTTCCCTTTTTGGGGAGGGAGGTTCCTTTGCACATGAATTCCCCCCAAGTTGCCTTTTCTCCCCCATGGCCACTGGGAGGCAAGTAGCCAAGGCATGAATTTTGGAACTGGGGAACTTTTGAAAGATATCAGAGTTCGGGGATGAATGTCCACTCACGACTGTTGACAGGTCTCAGTAAATGCTGATTCCACCGGTTTTGCTGCCTGGAGGAAAATGGATGAAGCACCATTTTGGGTCACCAAAATGTTGCTTCACCCAGGATGAGTAGTCTTAGCTTTGAGCACAGCTCTTTGGTCGCGCGCGCTTTTCTCTCGGGCTCAAGACCCCCGCGAAACAAAAGCACAAAGCGATGCTTCAGCCTTGTGAGGGGTAGGGTGAAGCATTCTTAGCCAAGCTGTTGCTTTGTTGTTGGTCTAAATGCCAGGTTGTTATGTATGTGTCCGAATACGGATTTCGACACAAGCATGAGCTTCGGTTTCCCTTGAAATCAACACACATAGGGTACCCTCAAAAACACACACCCACTCACACACACACACACTCACGCCCGCTGGTTGGTTTCGCTTGCAGCGAGTTGCCATCCGTTGCCACTAAACCCAAGTGCCCTTTGGATGGGTTGCCAAACTGCGCCCATGAGTGTTGAAGATATGCTGCCCAAACGAGGCGACTCGGGCGACATTCAATGAGAACCCAGGATTCCTCAAATCCGTGGACTGCAGAACAACAAGCTGACTGGCATGTTTCGCTGAACACTTGGTGCGGTCTGGTGTTGTGGATACGGTCTTGTGTGTGCGTTTCTCAGAACTCTCCAGAAAATTATCCAAGCCTTTGGCGACAGTTTCCTGGAGACGGCTTCTTAGACTAAGTTCGGCGGTTGCGCCTCTGAGAAGCAAGCGCAAGATAATAGAGAGCAGCGAAATGCAATGGCTGGCAACAATATCAGAGTCCCAGGGCAGACAGGGGGGTAAAACGAGCTTACTATGCCGCAAGTCCTGTAGTCCTTCAGATGTTGGAGTCGGCACTTTGGCAGAATGTCGGCCCTAGTATCTTCAACTTGGAGGCAACTTCCGTTATTCATATGGGACTGGTACAAGCGGCCTACACAGGGCTACCTGTTCGGTCGGGGGGTTACCTCATGCTACCCTTGGTCAACTAGTAGTCAGTTTGATTCAGAGGTGGCTGGTCTTCCCATCCACTTTGAATGGTGAGGGACAACCATTTTTTTTCTCAAACATACTCCCCTGCAAATCACACTGACCCCCCAAAACGGGGTTGCCCAGAAGGAGCTTCCTGCACAAAGGGTTGTTTTGTGGGTTCCGTGTTAGCCGCAGGAGAGTAGTTCTTGGCACTGCGCACTTGGGCAAAGGAGTCAACGATGCGCGTTTCGCGGGTTCCCTTCAACCTTACTTGATTTCCGCCTAAGACAGATGCGTAGCATTGAACGAGGCCTACTGGCATTGCTTTCGGGTGTATTCTTATTTGTTTCGTGTGGCACACCTCGGATTGAACTAGCAAAGCAAACACAAGCGAAGTTGCTGCCTTGCTGTCGTCAAACTCCCTAAAAATGATGTCTACTAAAGGGCGCACTGAAAACCAGTACCCCTCTTCGCAACAATCATGAGAGGTGGTTCCTTTTAGTTTGTAAGACCCTCTTGGGGTCTTCTGAAAGGGACAGCTTTCGTGTTGACCTCTCCGGTCAGCTTCCATTGGAAGGTAGCCACCTGAAGCCCGGATGGCCCGCCTCTGCACCTGCACTTTCCACCCAAACTGGTTGTTTCCTTCGGTTTGGGTCCACACCAAACAAAAACGACAACTGCTACCGGATCGGTGTCCTCAGGCTACGAGGTTTGCAAGTTTAGCTTTTATCTCGGTAAAAGCACATTTTGGCACATATGGCACATCGGTGTGCAGCTGGTTTTGACAGGAGTCATACAATTTCCGCCTGTGGCCCTGTGGGTATTTTATTGGTCATTTTGCAATGACTGCTGCATTTGGTGACGATGATTTAGGGGGATCATTTGTCGACGTCAGCCCCCGTGATCACTTTGACCGTGGCCCTGGGCTCGCTCAAAAACGCCTGGCCGAGGCCTGCGCGTGGCGATCTTCGGAAGCACCCAGTTCTATGGGGCCGACTCCCAGGACCTTTGCCAGGCACCCTGGGCTCAAGGGGGGGTGGGCTCAGGGCCTGACTTGGTGAATTTGTTTACAAGGAAGTGGACAGCCCTATTTCATCAAAGACAGCCAGGGGTTCTACTCTGGGATTATTTTCAGTGTTTTTGTTTCCAGGGTATCAAAGTCAGAAACTGGGGGTTGTACTCCGCCCCAACCCCATTCCAACCCCACGCCTCCACCCGAACTCCACCCAAACCACTCCAAATACTCCAAATACTCCAAATACTCCAAATACTCCAATTCCATGCCAGCCCCACCCAACCCCGCCCCACGCTCGCCGACATCTTCCAGTTTTTGCCTGGCCTCAACCCCCACCCCGCCCAGCGCCACCTTTTCACCTCAACCCCACACCCAACCCCAACCCAATTCCACACAGCTCCACCCTCACCAACTGCGCCAGTTCCCACCACCCACCCTAACCCCACCTCTCCACCCCCCTATCCCGAACTCAACTCCACGCCCACCCCAACTCAACCCCAGATTCACCACAACACCCCAACCCCCGCTGCAAGGCACCTTAAGTGAACTCCACCCAACCCCAACTTACAGTAACCCCACCGTACCTCCACGCTGTGCACCAACAACCCCCACCCCCATCCACAAGCACCCAACCCCAACCCTTCCACCCAACACCCTCTCCAACACACATTAAGTCTTCACCTTAACCCCACCCAACCCCGACTCAACACCACCCCCACTCCAACCCATTTACCAACAACTCCACACCACCAGAACCCCCAACACGCTCCAAACCCTCTCCAAGACACCTCAGGTCTCCACTCCACCCCAACGCCACCCCTAAACCCCACCCTAACTCCACCACATTCACCAAAAGTACCACCATCCCCCCAGTGCCTCCAGCCACTCCACACCCCAGTTCCACCAAACCTCCACCCCAATTCCACTCCAACCCAAATGCCAAGATACACAACCAGACCTATCCAAACTCGACCCTCTCCAACAGACACACCAGAAGTCTCCACCTCAACCTCACACCCCAACTCCCAGTTCCACCACAACTCCACCCTCATTCCACCCCACCCCCACCCCAAGGCACCCAGGCCTTGAACCCTCAACCCTATAAACTAGAACGCGGTTTCGAAGCGGAGACGGCAGTGGACGCGCCACTCCTGTCGTTGGAGGAAGGGCTGGCCTTGGAAGAGGCGGGGGACAAGGGGAATAGCGCTCATGCGATGCAGGGGTTTGACGCGAGCGCTTTCAGCCACCAAAGGTGGCGGTCGACTCTAGTACCCAAGAGTATTGCAAGCGACCTTCGTGGAGTTCGGCGTGTGGAGAGTGCGGTGTTCATCAAGGTTCTGAGGCTTGAGCGGGTCGCCCTTATAGAGCGCGCCATGGGGTGGGAATACACAAAGCCCCCTATCAGACAAGTTTCTTAGAACGTTTGGCGGGTAGGGGGGCTTAAGTTATCAGCTCTATTGCTAGGGAACAGAAGAGAAGCAAGGACTGGTCGGAAGTCCAAAATGATTTTCAAAAGGTGAGCTTCTCTTTTTTAATCTCCGGCCATTTGTCCATTTGTCCATTGTTTTCCATTCATTCAAGCAAGCACTCAAGCAGGCAAGTGCACGCGCACGCACGCAAGCAAGCAAGCACAAACAGCCAGCAAGAGAGCAAGGCAGCCAGCACGCACGCATGCACGCAAACATGCACGCAAGCAAGCAAGCAAGCAATCAAGCAATCCAGCGAGCGCATGAAACCCACCGTAAACCCCACCAACGCGATCCCGAAACCCGCCCTAAATCCCACCATAATGCAAGTTTAAACTAGCCCTGAACCAACCCTAGACTTAAACCAAGCCCCAACCTAAACCAACTTAAGCCAACCCCAAACCCTAAACTAACCCTGAACCCACCTGAAACCTACCCTAAACCAACCCGAAACCAAGCCTAAGCCCACCCTAACCCCACTCTCAACTTTCGCGAAATCAAAGGTAGACCCACCTAAGCCCACTTTAGACCCAAGGTACACCCATGACCCAAGCCCACCCAAAGCACGGTAAAACCACCCTAAAACAATTCTACACCAATTACCCTAAATTCGCTGTAAACCATTCTGAGCCAACCTTAAACCAACCCTGAACCCCACCTAAATCACCGCGCACCCCCGAAGCCAGCCTGAGCCAACCCTAAGCATAACCCAAGCCACTATAACCCACCTTACGCCACTCTAAAGCCACCCCAAAGTAACCCTAACCTGTACCCACCCTAAACGACGCCCTAATCCCAACAGAAACGACCCTGAAACCTACCCTAAACCCACCAAAACAGTGGTGGAAAAAATCACGAGAACAAGTGGTCAAAAATCACAGGGAAAAAAGACAAACACTGCTCAAAGCGCCTTGGAAGTCTCATGGACTTTCCAGCAGCTGAATCTGCCGATCCGACCCCTTTGCCCAGAAGGCTCATGTTGTTAGCATGGGTGGCGAGTCGAATTGTTGCTGCTATGCATTTTTCTCTGCGAGGCCCCCTGAAGAATGATCTGCTGACAGTAAACTCGGGTCAGCGGTTCGCCAAGGAACGGCGTCCTGGGTTGGAGTACTAGTCCGGCTTGCACTGGGCTGTTTCCCAGCCAACCCACATGATTCAACACCAAAAGAGAACTTTTGCCCAGAGCCAATCAACCAAATTTGGCATCTGATCTTTTGGTGCCCGGCTTGGGCAGAGATTTGTTGTCATGGTTTGGCTTCGAACATTTCCCGGGAGAGTGTCCAAGTTTGAGGGTTCCCCTTTTGGGTTTTCTGCTATAGCAGAAAAAACACGTGTCTGCAATCCACTCAAGAGGGTCTTTAAAGCGGGGCTTTGGTTTTGCTTTGGTTACCCACCCCGTTCGAGTCCCGAATAGGGGTTAGCCACTCACAGGCGCTGGGGCAAAAGCTGGCACAACGCTGTGCGAATGAGGCGCATTGGGATCCCAGGCTCCCGACTAATCCGTATAAAAGCTGATGCCCAATGCCGACCTTACCTTTTGATCTTTTGGTTTGCGCTTGGCTCATGTTTAGTGTTGGCCCCAAAATGTGATCACTTTGTATTCAATGTCCATTTCCTTCGGGCAAATGAGGAAAGGCCGCCTCAAGAATGGCACTTGACCTTCCCATGAAATTGATCCGGTCACAGCACGTTCTCGTCGCATTTTATTTGAGGAAGGCATGTCAATTCTTGACACGGAGCTGCGATTTTGCGGAGTTTGGCCTGAAATGTTGCAGTTCATTGTGTTTTTGTGGTGCCCTGTGCGTTTCCCTTCGAAATCAATCTGTTGAAATCTGAGTTCCTTTGGGGTCCGTACATGTGGGATGTGGGTTGTGTCAACATAATTCTGGACCGAGGTTAGCTCCAGTGCTCCACCAAACACGCCATATGTCCCCACCCTCCTGAATAGCCTCAGTAGACCTTTGGAGAAAACCAGGAGGAAGTTGGGGGGAGTGAGCGTGCCGCTTTCTTCATTCTCGTGATGGGCGGCTTTCCAGTCTGCGAAATTGTGGAGGAATAGTTTAGATTGTGGGCTTAGTGCATTATGTTTCCACCAGGGTTTAATGCTTCATGTCGATTGCATTAGGTTTATTTATTTTATTTGAATCTATGATTATCTTTGCAATGTTTTCATGTTACTTGGATTGAATGCAATTATCCTCATGAATCGGTGTTTTGTGATCATCTGTCCCTCATTTTTATATTTTCTTAGTGATCATTTTGCGTTACCCTTTTCGAATTGAGTTATAGTTTTTTATGTGTTTTTTCAAGTCTTGCTATTCCGTTTGCCATGTCATTTCGTAAACTGGATTCTCCCAAAAAAAAAGACACACCCATATATACAGACAGGCAGGCACATGACCAACGCCCGCCTCCTGTAGGTGGTGCTGCTGACGGGGGCCAACGCGGTGGTGCAGGAGGTCATCTCCAGGAACTTTCACCAGGCGGGGCTGACTCAGGGAGTGTTCATGGGCTTCAGTCACCTTTTTTCTTGTATGTTCCCTTGAAAACCAACCCCGAAAAGGGTACCCCCCCCCCAAAAAAAAAGAGAGTTTGAGTTTCTGGACTGTAGTCACTTGTTGGGTTTGGACCATTGTGGTAGTTCATAAAAAGTCTAGGGACGGTTTTTTGGTCAGTCCACTCGACTCGTTCGGAAGCGAGGGGGTGCCAGAGCTGTTATTTGAGTCTCTGAGTTGGGCTTGAGTCACTTTTTGCGTGGCTAGACCAAAAGTGTGGTGTTTGTTTCGGCCAAGCGCTCCGGAAGTGTCACGCTGTGTCACAGCCCTGAACATCCAGCCGCAGCTTCGGGCCCATCGATCCTTACGATGGTGCACCTGGCGACTCAAATATCCAGATGTGAAGTGACGCAAGCAACGCGCTTGTACCTTGCATTTTTTGTGCAGCAGATTCACATCACTTTCTCTAGGACAGGAATCAGCAGCAAAGCCGTTCTCCTGGGAGGCTTAAGGAGTTGTAAAGCTTTAGCAATTCGTCCCGCACCATCTAAGTCGCTGTTCTTGGGAAGGTGGTCGTTTTTGAACGCGTGTTTTGGCTCGTTTTTGAACGCGTGTTTTGGCGCGTTTTTGAACGCGGTTTTGCTCAAGTGTATGTGATTTACAGCAGCACGGCCATTTTCCAAGTGTCCATGCACACCACGATGAGGCGCACGAACACGCACCACGATGCACGTGTAGCACATGGATGGCGCCGTGCTTTTGGGAGACAATCGTCAACTGTAGACCCGGGAACACAAAGCACAAGGAACGCAAAGCGACATCATCATCATCATCATCATCATCATCATCATCATCATCATCATCACCATCATCATCATCATCATCGTCGTCAACATCATCATCATCATCATCATCATCATCATCATCACCATCATCATTACCATCATCATCAACATCGTCATCATCATTAACAACATCATCACCATTATCAGCATCAACGTCGACATCACCATCATCATCGACATCATCAATGTCATCGCCATCGACATCCTCATCGGCAACATCAATATCACCATCATTAACATCATCACCATCATCATCAACATCATCACCGTCATCATCATCATCATCATCATCAACATCATCATCATCAACATGGTCAACATGATCATCATCATCATCATCATCATCATCATCATCATCATGACCATCATCATCAACATCGTCATCAACATCGTCATCATCGCTACCAACAACACCGCCATCACCACCAGCGCGCAGTCGCACGGTCACGCAGTAAGAGGCGAACGTAACTGCCCTACCCCATCCCCCCCCCCTCAGGACGCAGTCGCACGGTCACGCAGCAAGAAGCGAACGTAACTGCCCCACCCCACCCCCACCCCCCCCCAGCCCCAATACGCAGTTGCGCCGCCACGCAGTAAGCGGCGATCGCAATTGCAGGAGGCTCCGATTCGCAAGTTACTTAGACCGTATGAGCTAAGGATGTTTTTTGTGTCGCGAGGACAAGATAACGAGTTTAACTCAGAGCTTGAAATTTCACGAGTTTTCACGGCTTTTTCACGGAGTAGTAGCGGCCTTTCAGTTTCCCGCGCGAGTTATTACGGCCGTTAGACCGAGCTTTCACGGCTTTACGGGGGCCAACGAGCGCAAGTCGCCGAGGACACCTTAGCTCAAAAAGCCAAGGTAACTTGGGACTTGGAGCCTCCTGGTTGCCCCCTTCCCCCAGCCCCAGGGCGCAGTTGCACGGGCACGCAGTAAGAGGCGAACGCAACTGCCCCACGCCACCCCCCCCCCCCCACCCCACGGGTGCCGCAGGATAGCCCCCCCATGTGTTCGAAAATGACCCACTCTGTGTTCGAAAATGATCCAGGACATCGGTGTTCGAAAATGATCCAAAATCGGTGTTCGAAAATGATCCCCCTCCCGCTGTTCTTCACCCATTCACCATGTTTGGGGTGATGTTTGATTGAATAAGAATCGTTGTTGGGGTGCTGTTGAGCCGCGTATTTCGCGAATTTCCAGGACTTGCCGCATTCCAACTTCCCATGATATGGGTGTGTCTTTGTTTGCAAAAAGAAAAGTTGTTTCCTTTTTGCTTCCCTTAAAGCAACAAAAAGGGCTGTTTCCCTCAAAGACACGCACCCAAATTCCAGTCAGTTGCCCACGGACCCTGAAGCAAGGGAACTCTTGTTGGAAGCTTGGGGTTCCAAACTGAGGTTTCCAAGGGCATTTTAGCGACGGGCCATCTGGGCACCCTGCCCATGTGTTGCTCTCAAGCTAACCCGAAGCCGGCGCTAAACCACCCGAAAATACACCTAACCCACCCTAAGCCATCCCTAACCCTAGACCAGCCCTTCAAACCACCCCCAAGCCCAGCCCAAACGAACCTGCATGTCCGATCCAGGCCCTCGGGGGTGAGGCGCGGATCTTCCATTTGGCGCCCAGGCGAGTGGCAAACCGTCGGTTTCGAACTTTGGTGATTTGAGTTCGGTTTTCCAATGGTTTCCCTTCAACACCAACCCCAAGAAGGTTCCGCCCCCCAGAAAAAAGAACAGAACCATTTCAGTTCATGGACTTGAGTCTCTTGTCAAATTTGGACCATCGTGGTAAATCAAAGTTTGGTGACCTGTGTTGCAGTCCACTCCGGAAGCGAGGTTTCCGTGTTTGGTCATAGGATACTCTGGACGAGAAACGTGGTAGTATGCAACAAAAAGGATCCATAGAGAGGTTTTGATCCCAAGTAGATGGTGTTCTTGGTTCAAAGCGAATCGGGTTTCCCATGTTGGTCCATGTTTAAATTTTGCCCAAAAGACTAACCTTTTATTTCAGTGTCCTTTGGGCAAATGAACAGGGGTCACGATGTTGCAATGTTTTTTTTGGCGGCACAGAAGATACAGGCCCTAGGGTTCAACCATTATGGCCAGGACCCAAAGTAGATGATGAAACTTAGGCAAATCATGGTGTCTGAATATATGTGTGTATATATTATATATATATATATATTACGCCCCATTGTTTTAGTGGTGGTTTGCACCCAAGGGCAGGGGCACTGTGCGTTTTGCTTGGTCTGAGGCATCACATGAAAAAAACAGCAATCATGCAATCCTGGAGAAGAATTGCTGAGTCTAGTGAGCATCAACTGAGAAGTCCGGAAAAAAAGAAGAAGAAGACAAATCAAGACTCCAGCAAATCGGTTGTGATTACCTTTTTTATGGAAGGCCTGGAGCCTGTGGTGGTTTGGCTCAACCGTTTGAACCCACAAATGTCCATGCTGTATTTGGGAGGGGCATGGAGATTTCCCCGCAAGAAACCGGAGCACGAGGCCGGATATTCTCAAAGCCAACTTTACACCGGGCCCGGAGCATTAAATCGATGGGTCGCACAACACATGTGGAATTGCGGCGTTGCTCAGTACGGATTTGCATTTTTTCGTTTGGTGGGTTCCAATTTTTGCGCGTGTCCCTGGTCCCTTGTTTAGTGGCTTCCAACCAAAACAAGCGAAGCCAAAAACCGGTTGCTGCCCGCGTTTGGGAAGGTATTCGCCCAACACATGTCCATACTCTCCAACCATGGAAGTGGACATGGGGCTCCCGGAAAGGAAAGTCTTCCCAAACCCGATTGTCAGCTTTCATGAATGGAGAGAAACACCCGCGGACCAGTCTTTCGACCCGAATCTGTCAGAGATTCCCGGTTGATTTTGACATCGATGGGGAACACACTCAAAAGGTTGCAGGTGAATCCCTGCCAAAGGTTCCTCCCGATTTTATTCCGCGTTGTGTATACCATTTATCCCAGCCTGGGCTAGCGGTCACTCGGAAAAGGTATCCTCCTTCAAAGTGCACAGTGCCCCTGTCCAGCAAAGTCGGGTCTCACCAAGCCATGTTTTCAAGGGCACCTCTTTTAAGAGGATGTTTTGTTTTTCGTTTCTAGCTGGCCTTTTATGGACAAACCCATGACTGCCCTCATTTTGGGCTAAAAACGGAGGTTTGCATACCCCAAGTTCCCTTTGAAAGCTTTGGAGCGCCAAGACCCATCTTGGTCATACTCAGTTTCTGCGTCTCGCCAGGGACTTCAAGTGTCCTTGGGACTTCGGTAAGGCGACTTGGACGCACGTAGTCCTGTGTTTTGGCCCCGGGTTCCTTGACCCCAAATATGGCGGGGCTTCTCAAATTCGACCAGAAAACGGGTGGTTGACTCCTTGCGCCAACCAAGGGTCAATTTGAATCCAGACGAGAATTACAATATGTTTGATCCACAGGCTGAGGAAGAGACGAACAGGACACCAGGGGAATGCCCCCCCCATTTTTGGATCCCATGCAATGTTACTTACTCCCTGAATTGGACAGTATACGTTTTTGAGGCGGATTTCGTGGGAAACAAACAAATATGGGACTTGTTTGGCTAACCCACTTAGTCACGAATCTGGTGCGAATCTTATGAGCTCATCACCTGTGGACAGCTTCCTCAATGCGTGTTCCGCCGGGCAAGAGACTGACTTTGGGTGGCAAAATGGTGGCCAGGTTTGGAAAGGGCACGTTTTGTTTTGTTCAAACTGGCATGGACCCTAAAAATGCGAGTGCTTAGCGGAATCCTTCTTTTGGAGCTGGGACGCCCCGGGAGTAGCCAAAATGCTGTCAAGATGTACTCCTATTAGGTTGTTTCCCAGCCACACTCTTCGTTTAGGCGTTTTTGCACTAGGAGTCCCTATTAAAAGTCTGACTTTTAGCGAGCGATGAACGGACTACAAGTGAAGCTAGGTATTGCTTGGAAACCGCAAGGGATGGTTCAGAGAGGTTTGCTCATTCCCTGCTCACTCCCTGAGTTCCTGGACAGTCGCTTTTTGGGTTTGGACCATTTTACTGGGTGGCTCCCAGCCATCCCCCTTAGCTTTTTAGCGTTTCATGGTTTGGTGGGGATTTCCATTTCGCCCACAACTTCAGCTTTTAGCGATGGGGATCAGACAACGGGCAGCCCAGTTGAGTGGCAAATGACAAGATGGACGTTTCTTCGGCCAGGCCAAAGAATTTGAGACTTTTCCCGCGTGCCATGAGGTCCTCGTTGCCGGGGAGGACATGATGGAGCGCCGGAAGATTCTGGCGCAGAGCGCCCACGCCTCCCGGGCGCGAGACGAAGGGTTCGATCCCACCGCTCTAGATTTTGGGAATAAGCTAAATGTGAAGAATCTGACATTTTGATGGCTCCCAGCCATCCCCTTAACTTTTTAAACTTTTAGTGTTTAGTGGGGGTTTCCATTTGACCCACTAAAAGTTAAACTTCTAGCAGGGGATCTGAGGGCAGCCCAGACATGTTTTGTTTATTTTTCATGCACCCCACATGTAGGGCCAGTTGTGTCCTTAAGGGATGCATTTGTCCAAATGTGAGCAGCGCCCAAAGCCCTCATGGTCATGCTTGCTGCTAGTAGACGGTTCTACTATTTGACTTTATTAGGAAGGCATATATACCTTTATAATCCGATATAGCCATGCTGGTAGAACCAGCAGGCTCCTTTACCCAGCTGTGGCGGAGAGTTTTTGGCATGAATGAGGTACTTTACTCAGATCTGCCAACTGAGACCTCCCGTTGGGTGTTCATGCGTCGTTATCTTTTTTTTGTTGGGTCCGTTACTTTTGAAACAAGTTCCAAATTAAAGGTTGAGCATTCTTCCCACTTCCACGCACTGGAGGTTTGGAACGATGGAGTTAAAAAAAAAACCTCCGATTTGACTTTGCTTTCAAGTGGCAAGTTGAAACGGATCTTTCTGTCTCGGGCTTCATTGGAAGATTCTAAGCCACCAAAGAGCATGTTTTGGGACGGATGTTCCTTGATTCACACCTAAGATTCCTGAGGCTGCAATCTACGGGCAGGTCCATTGTCACACTCTGACCCCCAGCCATGCTCAAGAATCTCGCTTGGACCTCCCGAACATATTCAGAAGCAAAAAAGGGGGTGGGGTGCCACCGACTTTCTGCCAATGGTACGGGTCCTTGAGGCTGTACCCAATTCTAAGGGCTCTAAAGTATATAAGTCATAGCCGTGCTGGCACAATATATATGTATATATGTTCCAGGCCGTGGACCCCCCCCCCCGGCCCCCCCCCCCCCCCCCCCCCCCCCCCCCCCCCCCCCCCCCCCCTGTGGGGGTGGGGTGGTGTGGTGGGGTGGTGGGGTGGTGGGGTGGTGGGTTGGGGTGTGGTTCGGAGTTGGTTTAGGCTTGGTGGGTTGGTTTAGGGTTGGTTCAGGGTTGGTTTGCGGTGGGTTTCGGGTTGGTTTGGGGTTTGGGTTGATTTAGGCTTAGGGCTGGGGTTAAGGAGGGGTTGCAGGGTGGTTTGGTTTAGGGTAGGATGTTGCGAGAGGTGCGGGGGTGTTGGTTCACGGGGTGAAAGGGGGAGTCTGGGACCGAAGCTGCAGGGCTCACACGGTACTGGACAGCATCCCCAGCATCCCCAAGATGCGGATGATGCGGGGGAGTGGGGGGACCATACCATTGGGGGGGGGGGGGTACGTGGCCCAGGGACTGGTACATATATATATATATATATATATTTACATATACACATACATATACGTAGTTATATATATATATATACACCTCCCCCTCCCGGCCGGAAACCTTCTATTCGACGGTTCCAACCAATTGGTTCCAACCAGTGCACAGACGGCACTTGGGCTGCTGCCTTAGGTGGCCATCACCGTGGAGGGTGGCCCTGGCACTTCGGACGAGAAGCTTGGCGGACATGTCATGGGGGTGTTCGCTGGGGTTTGGGGCGAGGGAGGGGGGGGGAACGTAACCCCCCTGCTTGGATTTGTTTCAGTTGGCCTGTTTCTGTTTGTTCGTTTGCTTGCTGTTTTGCTTTGTTTTGTTTCTGTGGAACACGTTTGTTTGTTCATGTTTGCCATTTGTTATTAAACGACCAGCTCACCTCTGGAGCGACGGCCTGGGATTTAGCTAAATGGCTAACCCTTATTTACAACCCACTCAACGGGGCTCATAACCAGGGCTTTGGTGGATTATCATAGCGATTCGCTAACCAGCAGACGAATTCCAGCAAAGCAATCCAATGCACTTGGCCAAAGTTCAAACTCTCCAAGGAGTTGTGACATCACCGTCCTTTTAGGATGGTGGGACTCCTATTTTCGCTTGGTGGCTGATCATGACCCACCTAGAAAAACGAATAGCGAAGCGACAGCAACTGGCTCCCAAATTGGTGTGTGTGTGTGTGTGTGTGCTTTAATTCAATTTTCCCAAGGGACCGTGCTTTTCAGAGCACCCCAAAAATCATGGGCTTTTCCGCTTGCGCATCCGGGGTTCAAACAGACCTGTGTTGGTCTTAAAGTGAAGGGACCCCCAAAATAAGTTTCGGTGCGCTTTTTGTTTACCTTTGCAACCAACCAGCGTACTTGGGTGTTCGTTGTCATGCTCTTGAATTGTTGGTACCCTGTTAGTGGGGTTAACCCTGTTATTTGGGTAATCCAAATGGGTAACCACTTACTAACTTGCCAAAGATCATCCAAGTAGCCCTTAACAAAGACACCCACCCGGCCCCACGCTCTCACGAGGATCAAGAACGCGCAAGCGGTTGGCGTCCCTGTGCTTCCCGTGGCACGCACGGGGGGAGCCTCCTCCTCGGAGTTCGCCGCTCGGAAAAATGGACCAACTTCAGGCGCGCCTGCCGTCGTCCTTAAAAGCTCAGGTAAATGAAGACCAAGGACCGAATTCTCCGTGCCTCCATTTACAACTATAGTAGGCAACCAGGGTGTCTTGCTTGCAAGATTTACATGATGGTTTCCCCTCGTTACCAACTATAGTGGTAGCCGGAAGTAGTTGTTTCATTGTATTTAAGCGACATGGTCACATTAAAAGTTCTTGAATACCCAGGTAAATGAAGGCTAGGTGCGCTTTGTGGTGCGCACCTCTTTTTTTGGGCGAGCTCAGTTCATTCCAGGGCCCCGCCGCAGTCTCCCCAGCAAATATGACAAACATGAATCAGAATCGGACAAATCGGTTTTTCTGCGTCGCCTGAACCAGCTCCTGTTCGGGGATATGGGGCATTGAGCTGCTCGGGGCAGGTGGGATACCTACCAAAGGCCAGGCCCCAGTTCAGATAAAATCCCCTCAACCGACCAATTCACATAATATGTTTTCATCATTTCATAACAGAACCTCAACTCAAGATTTGATACATAAATTTTACAAATATTTTTCTAAATTTTCAAAAATATATTTTTCCAAAATCCCAAATTCCCAAAATATATTTTTCCAAAATCCTAAAATATAAAATCCCCTCAACCGACCAATTCACATAATATTTTTTCATCATTTCATAACAGAACCTCAACTCAAGATTTGATACATAAATTTTGTAAATATTTTTCTAAATTCCCAAAATATATTTTTCCAAAATCCCAAATTCCCAAATCCCAAAATCCCAAATTCCCAAAATATATTTTTCCAAAATCCCAAATCCCAAAATCCCCATAATTTCAAAACATAAATCTTACAATGTTTTTTATTGTAAGGTTTATGGTGTAATTTATAATTTAAGTTCAGGATAATAATTTAATTGACAAATCTCATTTATTTCATACATCATTTTAAAAATAATATTAATATCTCTCACTGTATTTTTAACATTAAACTTTTTATAAATTTCAATATAATATTTGATATATTCTTTAATATCATCTCCTTTCTTTTGACTATGACACAACATCAATAATATATCAGCAATCATTACATATTTTTTCTTACTGATTTTAAGAAACTGTTTAACATAAACGTAAGGTGGTAATTTATACACAGTTAAAAATATCAAAATGTCATCTTCTACATTTCTATTATGTCTTCCTTTTAATCTCAACAAACATTTGATTATAGCTTGGTTATCTCTCCAGGTTTTACAAGTTCTACATAAATCTTCTTCACCCAAAGCATAATCAATAATATTATTTATTATTCCATTAGGTAAATTTAATTTATACAATTCCATATTTTCCTTTTTAAAGTGGCAACAGTCGTAGCATTTCTTATTAATATACTTATTGATTTCAATACCGTTCATTTCTTCACTATTAATATAAGGTGTTTTTTCTTTAGGACTATTTCGCCTAAAACTAAATTATTAATTTAATTCTTTCTATTATTTTGTCACATGTTGTTTCATTATAAAAATTATTTTTTATTTGTTTTCTAAACATTCCCATTATTCCAATCGCACGTTTTATTGTATATCTAAGTTCGTGAGTTTTATACTCATTATTTAAAAACTCATTTAAAAAATCAAACAATACAACGTATTTTAAACGTTTAATATTAAAAGACATATTGTATAATTGTTTTACAATACTATAATACTTAAAAATAAAATCATTATTATATCCTTCGTCGTTACATTCTAATAAATTATCAAATCCTTCTATAGTTAAGAAATTATTCATTTCAATAAATACAAATATTTCTAAATCATCATCAATAGTTTCATTATTTATAATATCAATATCCTTGTTATTCATATCATCAATTGCTTTTATAATTCTATTGCAATTATTGCATATTATATATTGACAAATATTATTACAAACACCATTTGCAAAACCCCGTTCAATTGGTAATTTGAGCATTTCACAGTCATCACATTTATAACTCATAAATTTGTCTTTCAATATATTTTTAGCATTGATACCGACTGTATCACTCATTTTACTATAATATATTAAGTTATTATTTCTTCAAGTCATTTTGAAATCATAAATCTTACAATGTTTTTTATTGTAAGGTTTATGGATTAAAATAATGGTCAGGCAATATGTCTTCAAATATGTAATCTACATATTTATCTATATCACCAATGTATATATATTTGATATTGTTTTTTCCTATTATTGAATAAATATATTCCCAAAAGAATAAATACAACAATAGACATACTTTATATTTAGTGTTGTAGTAATACCATATACTATATTTAGTTGCTCTAAATTCGTTCAAGACTTCGTTTATTTTATCTTTGTCTAATAAATGCCAGTCAATCCATTCAAACAAATAACGGTATTTTTTGACAAATGCTTTGTATGGTTTAATTGCGTTTATTCCTCCAAACCTCCTAATTAAATCTATATTACTAAAGAATTCATCAATTTCATTTTCATATGACTTTCTGGAAATCTTCTGGTAAAAGTGTATAGGAAATCTTGCTTGGTGTCGCATAAAGAATTTTAACTGTAATTGAAACTTTGTATATCCCTTGTCCTTATGTTCTTCAAGAAAAAACTTTTCAAGGTCTCTTGTTATACAGCATTGATTGCAGTATACATTATATTCACTTATTTTATTACATAGATTAGCAGATAATAACTTATACAATGTTATATTAACATCATTCCTTTTAGTTGTACAACATTCGCAATTTGAATAATTAAATAACATTTCACTAATAATATAAGGCGTTTTTTCTTTAACTGTATTTCGTTTAATATTAAACTTTCAATAATTCGTGTCTCAAATAAGGACTAGTTTTTCCTTCCAAATGAAAGTAAGATTGCCCTAATTTACTATCAATTGATTTTACTTTAAATACTTCTTTTAACCAATGACTGGTATGTGCCTTTTCGCTTATGCCTTTCTTTCTCATTATTTTTACATTACTACCCACTGACAACTCAGGGTATTTTCTAGTATTTCTTGCTTGCATTGTAATATTCATTTTTACTTCAAATTCATTCTTTTTCATTCTTGCGTCCTTCGGTGTAAATTTAGTTGCGGAATGAATATTCTTATTATTGTAAGTTAATAATATTTCAAAAATATAATCCGTCCATTGGATATTCTGCTTTCCATTTTTCTTGTCCGCTTCAACTCGTTTAAACAGTTGATCTTTAAAAGTCTGAATTCCACGCTCCGCAAATGCTGGATGACCTCTAGTTCTATGTAATTCAATTTTCTCCTCCTTCAAATAATCTAATACTGATTGATTAAAAAAACTGCCTTCCTCGTCGGTATAAATTAATTTCGGTTTGCCACCCATCTTATTGATATTCTCCATCATTCCTGCTAAAATGTCTGGCGGTTGCTTTGACTTGATAGGCACGATATGCATATATTTGCTAAATATATCAATGCATATCATACCAATTTTAAATGTTTGATTTTCCAAATCATTTTTAGAAATGAAAAACATATCAACTTGAAATTCCCAGAAACTATGCGGAGCAATAAAACTATTTTCACCTCTCATCTTTCTTTTTTCTTCTACATTCTTACTAAAGAATTCATTAATATCGTTAATTGTAATACTACTATCTTTTTGCTTAGCATCCTTGAGGGTTGTTTGTTTTGAACCATAACCGCTTCTATCATAATATACACTCTTGATAATTTCTTGTGTTGAACTCATTAATTAAGTTAATAAAATAATTTTGAAAAACTCATTTTCAAAATTATTCATGACGCACTGCAATTGCAATAGACACAAAAGGCGGTGCAGTTTTCAACTGTGTGGCATAACTCATTATCACAACGTTGAGCAGTGAAGTTAGAACTTATTTTTCCTCCTCTTGTATCTAGATTAAATTTAATTCCGCAGTTTTGGCAACAGGATTTGAAGTATTTTAAGCACCAGTTTTCGTCAATGTATTGCTCTTCGTCTATTTCTCTTTTTGCTACTCTATCTTGCTGTTTATATCCTTCAACTTTGTTTTTAAAATAGTTGATTACCAAACTCTTAAACATATCTTCATCTCCCTCTTTGTTCTTGTAAAAATAGACATTGTTAAAATCCCTCGCTCGTGTGATACTCGTCCACAACCATTCCCTACAAACTAAATAATCTTTGTTCCATTCGTGAATGGTCATATTATCACTGATTGATGTCCCCTGTCTGCTATGAGTGGTAGCACAGTAGGCATATCTAAAATGCTTATCTACAATATCAATGTCAAGTGTTCTAATGTTCTCTGCATCCTTGATATCTTGTATTGTTATCTTGTATCCTTCGTTATTAACAACCTTCCACCTAATATTAACATTCAGTTTTCCTTCCTTGTCCTTTTTGTAAAGTCTGCATATTAAGATTTCTCCAATTTCATATTTGCATGTTTTACCTAATCTTTTTCTAATCTCATTGGATACTGCCTCACATCTAATATTTGTATATGCTATGTTGTTTTCACTATTCATAACATCTTTAGTAAATTTGAAATGCTTAACTATCCATTCTTCAACTGCCATCTTTTTAATCCAAAAGTCATCATAGATTTCATTCAGTTTCTTTCTGTTTCTTTCTCCTTCTTCTGTATCCTTACCACCTACTCGCTTACATATCTTTAAAAATATATTATATTTAAAAATAATGTCAATACATTTGTCAATGTATTCGCCTGCGTTTTGAGTATTAGTGAAAGGTTCAATCGGTGGCAGTTGCTTGACATCACCGGCACCTATAATTACGATGTCAGGATTGTTATTTGCAAACACCCTTATTTTGTTCAATATGTAAGGACTGGACATATAAATCTCATCAAACACTATACAATCAAAATCTGAATAATCAAACTTTGGTAGGTCATCCCCTTTATCAACTGGAATACTAAAGAATGTATTTACTGTCACCGCTTCGCATTCAATCTCTTGTTTCAACATATTTTGAGGCACTACAAAAAGTGTATTGTGTCCTAAATTTTCCATATACTTGCCTATAAAACTTTTACCGCTCCCAGCAAATTTTGCTCTAATCATAACTCTTCTTTTTTCAATAATCTTATTACAGATGCTTTCAACATCCCACTCATCTTCAATCGGTATTGTTTCATTCTGAAAAGTTGGTATTTTTACTAACTCATTAAATTTCCAATTGTAATCAGTTTCCAGTTCATAGACTTTATTATTTTCTACTCTCCAACCTCCAATATCATTATGAAAATCTAACAACTTCTTTGCCTTCCTTACATCTTTCTTTGCAATATGAAAGGCATCGGTTTTCACCGCATAAACTTTAATACTATTTGCTTTCAGTTTTTCAAAAGTTTCATACATGTTAAAATTATGACCTTGTAATAATAATTCTTTAATATACCTAAATCCGTTCATTAGTTTTCTTTGGTCGGTAAGACAAACAACATAATATTTGGCAGTCTTACTTATCTTTTCAGTTTCCCTATATTTCTCGCCCCGTTCGCTGTAATAAGTCTTGCCGTCTTCAACTTTGCAATCGATACCAAATTCAGGAAATGTCATACTACCATTTACATGTTGGAAGTATGGTCTCTCATCTTCGGAGAGTTCAATACTCCACTCATCATCGTTTAATAGTTGCCATTTATTAAAACACTCATATTCTTCATCATCCAAAACATACAGTCTGCCTCCATGGGTTCTTTGATGATGTAAAGCATGCCTACATTGTCAAAGATCCTACTCACTGACTTTCTGTTATATGATTTTTCCATTAGTCCAAAAGTAATATTTGCTATTGTCTTCTTGATTTTGTTGTTTTGCTCCTCGTCAGGACTGATGTTTGATTTAAACAATTCGCTTATCGCTTTCTTGTATTTTACCTTCAACACTTGCGACGGTGTTTTATAATATAGTATTTTCATCACAACGCCTCTTTTAACCAATTCTTTTAAGTATTTACCATACACCAGATTAATTTTTTTGTTAAAAAAGATGTTGCCCTGATTTGCTTGAACATAATACAGTGTGTAATTGTTAAATCTGTTGAAATCGCAAGTGTGATCGTAAGGTTTCCACACATCAAATTCTTTAAAAATCGGGATATAATTAATCTTGCTTCCTTGATGTGTAAATGCTTTACATGTGTCAATGCTACATCTTTCATCGGTTTCTACTTCCTTACCTACATTGCTTCTCATCATGCCGTGTGCTACAATTGTTCTGCATTCATCCAAAATCTGGACATCAACTTCATTATAATAACTCTTGTAGTTTTCGCACAACAATTTTCTGTTAAATTTAAACATTTCTTCACTGATGTTATTATATACTTCTTCTTCGTCAACTGCGATGTCCTCATCAATTCTGTCTCTGTCAAAATTCTGGTTTACTATTGAATAATAAACTTTCTTTTGCTTCTTTCCTATTTGATGCGTAAAATCCATTTTGACTTCAGTTGTCCTACCTGCAGTGTATCCTATTTGTGGTTCATATCCTATCTGCTTGAGTTCAAAAACTGCCTTGTCTAAATCATTGCCTTTCAATATCAACTTGTATTCATCTTCCTCATTGAGTTTTAATATGTCGTCCAAATTTTCAATCATCTTATATTTGATGGGTGTCTCCCTGCTACTGATGTAATAATTGCTATGGATTTTAAGCTTATGGACGTCTTCTACATTCGGGTTTGCTTTAAGATTTTTCATGTCGTGGTTCAATGTGTAAATATGACTGTTCTTTACTAAACCATTAAAAGTAATTATTCTTCTGCTATTGAAGTCTTTTGGGTCATGCTTGTAAATCAATTTGCTGTCAATGTCGTAAATTCTTGCTTTGATGTCAAACTGTTTAAACACAGCATCCATTTGCATGATTGAAGCACCGTGCTTTTTGAAGTTTTCATCGCTTTTGTTGATGATTTCTAATATCCTCTCTCTGGTTAAATTCTTCTTTTTGGTTCTTTTGTGCCTCATCAGCGTGTCCGCGTAGTGTTCCATCAACGTATTAATCCAGCACTCATTTTCAATATGCTCACCTTTTTTTATTGCTTCCTTCAATGTTAAGCAGTCAGGGTTCAATTCGGTTTGAATGTATCTATGATGAATACTTATGTTATGTTTAGCGTCGGTGAGTTCATCATCAAAAATATCATAATCTACTGCGTCCTCATCAACTAAGTCGGCGCTTTCTATTTTGATGCAATCAAGGTAGTTATAAACCTCGCCATCTGTAAAACTCTTAAACGCTGGGTCGCTTCTCATCACTGCCACCAGTTTATGAAACTTATGTTTATCAAAATGCTTTGTAATTTTAACATTAACAGCATTAGTAATAAACTCCCACTGTGCTTTTACGTTGCCTGCCCTTTTAACGTTAGGATATAGCAACGGGTAGTATTTAATACCATTCAATCTAAAAAAACCGGATTTTGTAGCGCGTCCTTCGTCTTTAGTAAAAAGAATATATTTAATAACAATCGTTTTTCTGTCCTTCGTTATGTTGTCTCTATACATCCTTTGAATTCTTCGTAAGGGTGTTTTTTCATTAATTCTTCTCCTGATTGTTGCTAGCTTCTTGCCTCTGACTGCCTTTTCAGTTGTTGGTTTCATTCTCTCGCCTATGGGTGCTATGTTTTGGTATTTGGCAACTGCCTTTTCATATTGCTTCAGTCCTTTCTTCAATTCCTTGTCGTTTGTTGCAATGATGCCATTGATTAATTTGTTTGCCGTGTCAAATTGAACAATTTTGCGGTCTTCATAAAAATCAATGATGGTATTGACTTTCTGTAGGGTTTGAGCGGTAATACTGCCCCTTTTCCTGTCTCTTGTGTTTTTTAGGTCTTGAATGTTTGTATCTATACGTTTTTTTGTCATAAATTAGTCTATATATTAATAATAGTTAATATGTCCTTAAGTGTCTTTCGTATTACTCTTTTATTCGCCTTATTGAATTTATATTAATTCATATTTTGCCTTAATATACTTAAAGAAATACTACCATAATATATTAAGATAAAAATGAGCACTAAAAATATTGATGACTTGACAATTGATGAGATTAAGGAACAGATGGCTTTATTCACCAGATTATATTATAAGAAGAAAAAGGTAGAAGACCCTGAATTTCTTGAAAGAAAAAGGGCACTTGACCGACAAAGGTATCATAGAAAAAAGGAAGAGGAAGGAACAGTAAATCAACCTCCTAAAAATGACTACAACAGAAAATACAAAGGCAATAATTTGATCCTAGTTTCTACCCCTGAAAAATGATATTTTAAAGTAAGTATTTTAAAATATGATTTTATTTTCATGATGGTTTTAACTCTATGTCTTTCATTTGTTTATTTTAGATTTTGTTTTTCTTTATTCTTATCTTTATCCTTATCTTCTTCATCGGTTTCAGCATCAGTAGGAATAGGAATGTCGGTCGGCGGTGCTATTTCATAATTAGCATTTTCTTCTGACGACGCCTCGCCAGAGGCTCGCGAGCTTCGCGACGTTGAATTAACGGTATGTGTTGAAGAACTATTAACAGTGATAGGTGGAGAACTATTAACGCTAACAGGAGGAGAAGTGTTTAACTCAACTTCTTCATTAGTATTATTACTTAACCAATTCATAATACCATTAGTAATATCAAAAGTTGTAATTAGTGAATTTCCTATAATGTATGCTGTCAATTCAGTAATTTGTAGAGTGGTTAATGTAGTTTGATAAGTTATATGTATTATTATTTCTGCTACACTAAAACCCGACCTTAACATAAATTCTATAATCCTAATCAGGTTTAAACTTTTCTTTTTGTTTCCGTTATCATCATCGTCGTCGTCGTCTGGTTCATCTGCATCATCACCATCTTGAATAGGTTTGAATAAGGATGCTTGTACTTCTGCCTCTGCCCTATTCTTAAGATTACTTTTAAAACTCTTTGAAAATCCGTCTGAAATCAAACCTGTATAATCAATGTCATCAGTTTGTGTTTCTTTATCATTTGGTAGGTCTGTTTGTGTTTCTTTGACTTCTCTGATAGGAAACTGTGTTGCTTTGTCAAGTGTCATTACCGGGAACATATCAGTATCATATTTATTATTGTTTAAACTCATATATTTCTTGTTAATGCCATAATTCGTTAAATCAAATTCGTCAAAATCAACTTCATTCATTAATAAATCTACTCTCCGTTTTTCTGGGATGGTTGTTATTATCAGTCTGTGTGTCATCGCTTCTTTAAGCATTTCATCAAAGGTTTTCCTTCTTCTCAATCCATAATATTTAGTATTACTCATTATTAAATATTATAGATTAATTATTGTTAATCACGTGTTTGACCCGATGAGGACGCCTTTTCTTCTTTCATATACTTATTATATACATGCTTTTTGTAAAAATCTATCAATTTGGTTTTGTTTTCCTGTTTTTTAACGTTGGTTTCACTTTCAATCAATTCGCTAATTAAGTTGTTGAATTCTATGTATATATCATCTTTCATTAATCCGACATTATATATTTTATCAATGATGCGTTTCATGTCCATTGGAACATTTGCTAAATATAAGGGTGTATTTCCTCTGATTTCATCTATGAAATCTTCAACTTTACTTAGGTCATCATCGTCGTCTTTACCCTCTTTCTTCTCTTCTTCATCAACAATAGGGTCGTGTTCTGGTTCTTCTTCTTCTCCTTCTTCTTGATTTGACGCCATTGAATGGACTTTCACACCTTCTGGTATTGATTGTCTTGATACAGCACTTGCCATTTCATCGTGTTGTCCAAACATAAGTCTCATTCTTTCTTCAAATTCTTCTTTCTGTCTGTTCACTTCCATTAACCTTTCGTCTACGAATGTCATTTGTTGTTTGAATGTATCGCCAATTTCTTTAAATATTCCTTTACCTGATGATGAATCCTTCTTAACTTCTTCTCTTCTGCTCAATTCTTCTTTCTTTTGAATATCCAAAGCATCTTTATTATCAAACTGACTACCATATTGATTTAACCTGTATCTTGTTGCCCTTCTGTCTATCACATTTTCAATTGATGGACGGTTCTCATCTTCTACTAATGTTTCTTTTAACAACTCGTCATAAGAAGGTCTCAAATGTAATTGTGATTTTAACGAACCTACTTTTACTGGTCCTACTGTATTCAATCTATTTATTGATTTAATCATATTATATGTATTATTTAGATAATTTATTTATCTAAATAATAAATAAGTTAATCTGAAATATTCTTAATCATTTCTTCTAAATGTTTCTTTCTTGCTTTTAGTTGTTCTGTTGTTTGTATTCCATCGGGTGAGCGTGAGTTTTCCAATATTTTTCTTATTCTGTCTAATTCCTTTCTATAACTTTCCGTTCTGTTGCTTTCTGCTAAATCGTTTCTGTATTTTATCAATGCTCCTTGTGTTTGTCTTGCTTCTATATTATCTTTCATTTGTTTAAAATAATTCATTCTTGAAGCAACGCCCCATAAGTCATTAGTATCATATACTCTTTCAACTTGTGGTGCCCTTTTAAATTCTACATTTCTATGACTTCTCATAAGCATGATTAATATATAATATAATTAGATTATTATTTAAAACATTGATGAAGATAATTTGTTTATTTTTTCTTGCTTATCTTGTTTTTTCTTTTGTTTAAGTTCTTCATAATGTTGGCTTAATAGTTCTGTTGCCGTGGGTTTCTTAATAGTTTCTTTAATCACTTCTTGTTTAATCTCATTCTTAATTTCTTCTTTCACTTCTGGTTGTATCTTTCTAATATTCTTTTGTGGATTGACTGGTAGCATCTCGGTTTTTGCCCCTTTACAATTTTTAGGATGTGAGTGTCTCAAACTTTTCAATGTCATCTTTTTAGAGCATTGTTCACATTCTACTAATTCAACTTCTTTTTTAGTTCTTGGTAATTCTTTTGCTTTCGCTTTTGGTTCAGGAGTGACTTCTTCAGGTTTAACTTCTGCTGGCGTTGGTTCTTCATTAACTGTTTCATTTTGTTCAACGACTTCATTATTAACAGGTGCTTCTTCTGTTTTAGTTTCATTATTAACATCTACTACCTCAATACTTGACATATAATATATTCTATATATTTTCTATATGGAAAAATTAAAGAATATATTTAAATAATATCGCTTTTCACAAACAATAATGACAGGGATACATTTACCCCATTTAAATTAATTTCATTTCCTAATGAATTAGACAACCAAAAGTCTAACTGTTTAAAGCTTCTATTTGATACATCCAAGTAATCGAGAGGGTTTAGCTCGGAGTCGAATACCAAACCAGCGTGTGGTGCTGTGACTGGTACTTTCTTAACAACTGTGCTATCGCCGGTTCTTAAATTTACTTGATTATAATTAGACAATTGAGAAGAATGAATATAAATATTTCTAATGGGTTGAAGATTAACGAAACCAGAAACATAAGGATTATTATATTGATAAACTACCATTTGATAATTTCCTAAAACTTCATTAACAGATTGTAAGTTATTAGCATTAAAACTTCCATTCCATATATAATCTGCATATGTTAGTTTCATTTGTTCATCAGTTAATACAGCGAACTTTCTATCGGCATAGTTTGAATAAATTGTTATTTTATTAGTTTTTACACTGTAAGAAATTTCATAAGTATTTGAGAAATTAGTATTATCTACAACACCATTTATTTTTGCCTTTAATTCTGTCGCTAGTTCTGTGCCAGTATATACTCCTTCGTCCAATTGTAACGCTAAATAATGGACATTTGTGTTATCTTCATCTGGAACTAGTGGAGAAGAATAAAAGTATAATATATTATTTAATCCTGACTGAATTGAATACCAAGAGTTAGGCAATGTTACTTCATGAATATAACAATGAACACCATTATCTGTTTGTAATGTTTCTGGTAATTCAACTTTGAAATTTGATGATGTACCACTAATCCTATGAGCACTGTCGATATAAACTTTTTTATATGTAAGCATTATTAATTAATTGAGAAATTAATTTATATCTTTATTTATATGATTAATAATAAAAAGTTAATATATGAAATGAAGCATGGGAAAATTAAACATTATCAACCTTATAAGAAAACAACTAAAATAACTAATGTTATGAAACAAACTGACAAAATATTAAATAGTTATTATCCTAATTCAAATTTAACTGATGCACAAGGGTTGAGTAGAGCATATGGCAATGGTAACGGTTTTTATATTGATGGTGATAAAATGTATGTAAGCGGAACATTTGGAAAAGGAACTTTTGGAGGTGCTATTAATGACATTCTGGCAGATGTAGGACTTCCCTTTAAAATGACTAAATATTCACAACGATATAAAGACACATCAACAGCATTGGATGAAAACAATGAAGTTAAACATCTTATAACACATAGTCTCGGTTCAAGTGTAGGGGCACAGATAACAAAAGATTACCCTGAAAGAGAATTAACTTTAACCACTTATGGAGCGCCGTTTATATCACGAAGGTCTAAAATTACAGATGATTATATTAATTTTAGAAGTATCTTAGACCCTGTCAGTATTGCTGACCGTGGCGCTATAACTGTTTATACTGGTTCATTAAATCCATTTACTAACCACGATTACATAACTGGATACGGAGACCAAGGAAAAGATGTTTCAAGAAGCGTTGAACCTGTAAGGGAGATATTATAATTTTTTAAATAATTAAATAAATAAATAATTAAATATATAATTATATAATATTATATATGAATAATCAGTTAAATGAAACAACACATACACCATTAACAATTGAACAAAGATTAATGGATTTATATAGAGATAATAAACGAACATATGTAAAATGCCAATGTGGATGTTATATATTTAGAGGTTTTGAATATTCCAACTGTTATAATTTTATCTTGTTTAAAGCAAAAGTCGCAAATAATAAGTTCTTGTTATTAAATGACAACAACAGATGTAATCACACTCAATCAGACATTGACAATATAGTAAAAAGAAAAAACATAAATTTATTATCATAATAATATTAATGATACAACATAAGAAATATGACAATGAAACAACGGATGATATGATTAAGAATGAAAATAAAAAGTATAAGAAAAGTTCATATGATGAAATTAGAGAATTAGTAATGGAGAAAGAAAAAGGCAATACTCCAGTTGAAGATAAGATTAAGAAAAAGAAAATGAAAATATTTAAAAATAATAATAATTCTAATCAAAAGGATTACACTAAATTATTTAATTTAGTTTAGTTTAAATTATTTCTAAATTAAATTATATATAGTAATGGAAACTTTTAGTGCTGAAGATATTCTAATTGACAACCTCTCATTCAAATTAAATAAAGGTGCAAGTTATATAAATGAGAGGCGTTCTGTCTCGTTTTTTCCTTCTGGGAGTAATATCTACACCCCTGCATCTGGTCAGCGTGTGTTGAAAATAGCGTTAAATGCTGAAGATAATAGTTGGTTAGACCCTCAGAGTGTAATGGTTTATTTCACTGTTGAAAACACTGACACGTCAGACAATAAACGATTAAGACCTTTATCTCCTGCTTATTCCTTTTTTAGAAGAGTAAGACTAATTGCTGGTAATCAACTAGTTGAAGACATTGATTATTACAACCGAAACCATCACATGATGAGTTGCCTGATGTCAAAAGGAGCAAGAGACAATGAAGACGCCCAGAGCTTTGGTTATAGATATGATGATGATTTAAACACACGTCGTGCAGTTCCTGCATCGGGTCATATTGGTCCTGCATATGACGCTTACACAATTCCCGGCTTTAGAAGAAAAATGGTTGTCGGATTTAAACCGATGCTTGGTTTATTCAATCAATATAAGTATATCCCGTTAAAAGCGTGTCCTCTTGTTTTAGAACTTGAACTAGTTTCAAATTTTACCGATTGCGTTGTTACAGCGGGCGGGTCGAGGTTTCCAGAAAGTGGCAACGCGGACTCAAGCCTTCATACAAATGAGCAGTTCTCAATTAGTAACGCATTCCTTCAAACTGATTTGGTTAGCTTGGACAACGACCTCCATAATAAATATGTTGCTCACCTCCTCGATTCAAAAGAATTACCTATTACGTATAATACTTATATTTGTCAATCTAATCAAGTTCCCGATGGTTCGTCGTCAATTAACACTACTGTTGTTCGTTCAGTATCTAAACTAGTTGCCGCGTTCATCAGTTTCAACAAAAGTGGAGTAGGCGATACTCACGTTATGAAAGAATACAACAACTTCTATCACCCTATGTATAACTTGAATTATCAAGACAGTGGATACTACAATCCTGACCTTGATTTAGAATTTCAACTTCAATTAGGGTCAAAACTATATCCTGAGTATCCTTGCCGTTCATTAACACAAGCATTCTATTACTTACGAAAAGCATTAAATTTACCATTGTTCCATCAACACCATTTATCAATTGAATATTCCGCTTACCGTGTTGATAAGTTTATCTTTGCTATGAATTTTGAAAAGGTTCCCGATAGTTCATATACTGGAATTAACACTAAAGCTGGACAACAACTTCTAATTCGTGTGAAACCTGTTGGAAATATGGTAACAGCAAATATGCCAGATACAATATATATAACATTAGTGAGTGAGCAAATACTTTCCATTAGAGACGCCGGAGTTCAGATTTTAGATTAAAAATTAGTAAAAATGATAATATTAAAAATAAATAAATATTATCATTTTCTACTATTAATATATAATGCCTTCAATAAATTTAACAAACTTTGAAAATGTTGTAGCGCACACAATTAGCGAAATCAATTCTACAAGCGGGGTGACAAACATTAGAAACATATACGCTAATCAATCAGATATAATTGATTTACTCAACAATAAAGCAGACCAAGTAGATACTTACACCAAACAACAAATAGACGCTAATTTTTATGATATAACTCAATCATATAACAAAACAGAAGTTAATGTATTATCAAATAATATTAGTTCAAATGCTTATTTTATTATGAATAATACAGCAACAATAGCAAGTAATTTAGTTAATGTTTCATCAAATACATTTTTAATAGGTAATCTGACAATAACTTCAAATACAAATTTTAATAATATTTCATCAAATACACATTTAATAAATAATTTAAATTCTACTATAACGACTAATTTTAATAATATTAGTTCTAATACTAATTTAATAAATACCAATATTAATAATATTTCTTCAAATACTACTTTAATAAATACAAATATTAATAATACTTCATCAAATACACATTTAATAAATAATTTGAATTCTACTGTAACAACTAATTTTAATAATATTTCATCAAATTCTCATTTAATATCTCAATTGCAAACAGGTTCATTTAATGAAGCAGATTATTATAATAAAATAACAACTAATAATTTATTATCAGAAAAGTTAAACACATCAGTATTAAATAATACATTAATACATAATATAACAACTACTGCAACTTTCAAAATAGCAGAATTTGGAAATTATAACAATTTCTTTGAAATGTATAATAATTATTTTGACAGTTATGTTTATGGAAGTTTGACTGGTTCAACTATGTTTTTAAACCAGCGAGGGTTTGGAGATGTAGAAATTAATAATTCTTCAACTTTTCAAAATGATAAAATAATATTAAATCATAATACCACAATATTAAGTAATTTACAAGTATCTGGTTTATTTTCATGTTCATCTATTTTAGATATAGCAGGTTCAGATGCTCGTTATGTTTTACAATCAGATGGATTAAGTGGATTAATAACGGGAAATACAAATACAATTAATTCAATAATTACAAATGATAGCGCACAAGATACAGTAATAAGTCAAAAATTAGACAAAGTTAATACAACTGCACAAACAGTAAACTCTCCGTTAATACTTAGTTTAACAGATAATACTAATCCAATATTCAGAATCCAGGACGCAGTTAGTAACCAAAGACTCGAGTTTAAACGGGGGTGTCAGTTAGACTCTTATCAAGGGTTAACAGGTGCTACTCCTTATAGATTATGGTTGGGATGGAATACGGGAGATGTTATTATTGGAAGACCTAATAATGCTTCAAGAATTACAATTAATGGTAATGTTCATACTTCATACAATTTTGCTCAAGCACATGGAACATCATATTTCGAAGGTGCTGTTTATATGAAAGGAAATTTATTTACAAATAATGATTTTTCAACAGATATTAAAACAAAAATTGATAATATCAATACTTCAATAAATGGACTAGAACCATATTTAGAAACATATACACCAGATGCAACAGAAGGTTTTTATATACATCATCCTAATTTTGTTGCTGTTAGCGTTGGTGATATTACTAATGCCAGTAATCAATATATGATGTGTGATGGATTGGTAAATAAAACTATTTTTAGTAAGCCCGTTGATGTGTTAGGTAATATTTATACGAATGCTGATGTTCATTGTGATAATGTTAATATTGCTACTGATGGTAAATTAACAATTGATACAAATTGTGAATTATATAGATATGTTAGTGCTTTTTCATCTTTTGATATGAGGAATACCGATGCTAATTCTTCAATTAGATTTATTTGTGGAGATCCTGCCGTTCAATCTAATATAGTTGGAGCAGTTAATATTTCTACTGGATGGACTTTTAACACTTCTACTGCTGATGTAATGGGTAATTTATTTGCTGATGATATTTATGTTAAAACTAATGGAGCATTAAGAAGTAATCATATAGCACCTAATGGTGGAACATTAGTAACCGTTGATACTAACTTAGCAGTTCAAAATGCATATTTAGCAACTAATACCATTCAATCATTTGATTTAACAACGGTTTCATTTTTGAATAATATTTCAATGACTACTGGAACAGATCTAAAGATGGGAACAAGTGAAATATCAACTTATTACGATGGAACTAGTTTATCTACAATTGATGTAATATTCAGAACATCAAACACGGCGTTTAGAGTTGCTGATAGTTCTACTACCCCTTCTGTTTTATTATCTATTGATAAGACATTTGGAACAACAGTAAATACTGAAAGTTTTACAAATAATGCTCCATCGACTTTTAATGAAAATGTAACAGTTGCGGGAACGAAGAAATTGTTATGTAATTTAATTGAACCATCAACAGGAACTAATATAGATTTAACAGCAACAACAGTAACCATCAACGGAACGTTTGTTGATTCATCTGATTCAAGATTGAAATATGATATAGACAATGTCAAATCTAATTGTATGAATATTATTAAGAAATTTAAACCGAAGAAGTTTAAGAGACACGATAGAAATGATAACGGTAAAACTCATATAGGATATATAGCAGATGAAGTATTAAAAGCAATTCCTAAAGAATTTGAAAATGTTGTATGTAAAGACAGAGAGTATTTAGGATTAAATTATTTAGTTTTACCTGTGCTAGTTCATAAAGCAGTATTAGAATTAAATGATAAAGTAGATAAACTTGAAAAAGAAATTAAGGAATTGAAAAAAGAAAAATCTAAATAATAATATATAATGGGTAATTCAAACAGTAATGTTGAAACTTCAAGTATTGATAAAATCAATGATATTGATGTAGAACAATTAGATTTAAATAATATTGATAAATTACAGTTGAAAGCAATTAAGCAAATGAGTGAAAGATTAGAAAAACTGGAGAAAGTAAAAAGTGACAAATTAATATATAGATTACCGGTTCAGATTTGTAGCTATTCATTATTTTGAATTAATAACATTAAGCCTTTGGCTTAATGTTATTAATTGCAAAGATAAAAATAAAAATCATTGATGACTTTAATAGTTAACATAATATATTTGAATATTTATTTTATTTTAAATGATTTTTCAAATCTAACATATTTAGTTATTTTTTAATCATCTGGCACTCTTGTTGAACCACCATCACTATAATTATCACTATCACTATCAGTATCATTTTCTATACGAATATGTTCTTCTAATTCTTTCCTCATTTTTTCTGCTTCCTTAAAAGTAATATGACAATCACTTTCAATATGGTTAACAGCATCCTTCATTAAAAAAGTTTCACCACATTCACACTCTACTAATTGTTGTAGTCTTTGCTTCCGGTATTCTTGAATTTGTTTTGGTATATCGTCGCCGAAAAACCTTACTGGTTCTTCATATATTCTTTCTTGAAACATTTTTAACATTCTATAATATATAATAGATTTATTTTATTTTAAAAGCTTTCTCAAATCTAACATAAAACATATTATTAACATCTTTGGAATTCATATTGACATAAAAGAAGGAGTAGGGCTTATCATCTACCGCTTTATGATACATATTTAACAGTTGCTCTTTATCAACGATGGCGGAGTTTTCCTCAATGAATGACATTAACTCTGATACATTCTTTAACTTAAAGATATACAACGAACTAGAATTCAACCTAATGATTGGTGCTAGGACACGATATTTTTGAACGCTTAAACAAAAACTAATGGCGTCGTGCCTGCCTCTCGTTGCCAGTCCATGAAGTAACTTACTGTATCTAACGAATTTAGGGTCATCTGCGAAGTCATCAACAATAATCAGTATTGAGTGTAATTTCTTCATTTTCTGTTCTTTCATATAATGAATAATCTTTCTTTGTGTGTTAATTATTTCTTCCAGTTCTTCAGGTTGGTATGTGTCATAATATAACTTTTCTTTTTCATCATCAACCTTCATATTATCTTTTTGATATTTCTTGACTTCAACGAAGGTAGGGTCATTATGAACCGACGGGCTAAAAATGAATATACGGGCGAAGCAGTCCCTATAAACATTTAGGATAAGGTTTTGAATTAAAACTGTTTTGCCACCCGTTGATGAAGCAACAACAATTGAGCGAAAAGGTAGTTTTGGCACATGTTCATATTTAGATTGTTTGAAATCGTAATCAGTTATATTTATTGGTTTTATTATTGGAACGTTTGTCATAATTGATATTAAAGATATATAGAAAATTATATTTAAAAATTAACTTGTAATTATTATTGAATGGAACATCTTTTTTATGATATGCTGGTAGTGAATATCATAAAAACGGAACAGGTTTCCATTGCTTCAATCAATAAGCATTGAAGATAATTAGTTTTGTGTCTTGCTCGCGTGTGCAATGAAAACCCAAGTGCTGTGCCCCACCAATATTCTATTATGCATGAAAATAATAAGATCAAATAATTATTTTTAATGATTATTTCATCTTATTATTTAATATGGATAGAAGTTATTCAGATTATATTGATATAATAGATGAAGTAGAGAATATAGAACAAGTGATAATAACTGACAACAGATGTAAGAAAGTATGCTTTTATACATTAGAATTAATAAAATTAGGAATACAATATATCAAAAATAAAAATGTAAATATTAATATAAATGGGAAAAAAGAAAAACAAAAAGAATAAAACAGATACTACAGTTTCTTCAACAGATGAAGACAAAGAAGAAGAAATTGTTAAAGAAACATCAGTTATTGAGTTTGAGTGTCCTATGTGTAGAAAGATGTTAGCAATGAAGAACGAATTAGAAATTCAAAAGAAAGGAAATTGTAAATGTTCGTGTATTCCGACAAATTTCAAATTGAGTAAAAACGATAAGAAAATGAATATTGATAAAACTAAAGACAGTATCAACTTAGAAACTGATGTCCATAATATAACTTTTAAATGGGGAAGGCATGCGTCACCATCCGATAATGGTGATAACGAAGCACAGGAAACTATTAAACAAATGATGAAAATTTAGTACTTAAAGAGTAGATTTTACATTAAATCAATTTTATAAATAATTAAATATTTAAATAAATAATTATATAAATAAATATATATAGAAATGTCTGAAGTTGAGAATGATTCTATTTCTGAACTATCAAAGAAAATAATGACAGTTAGTAAAAATGTTAAACTGTTGTACGAGATGATAAAAACTATTGACCAGAAACTTGATGCAAAGGCAAACGAACCAAAAGATAACAATGAAGAGAAGGAAAAGATTGACAAAATCTTTGAAAAGAAAGGGATAGGCAGACCCAGCGGTGATTATGACACGAAGCGTAAAAAATATTGTGATATGTTAAATAAGGGACAAATCAAAAGTCCAAAAGAACAAACATTAGAATACTATAAGATTATTAAGGAAGATGATAAATATGTATATTTCTAAAACATTATCTAAATCATTCTAATAAACAATATGAATTTATTAGAATTATTTAGTGGAACTGGAAGTGTAGGAACCATAGCAAAGTCACTCGGTTATAATGTCATCTCATTAGACTTGAAAAATGCTGATATTAATTGTGATATTTTGGAATGGGATTATAAACAATTTGACAGAAACCATTTTGATTTTATTTGGAGCAGTCCCCCGTGCACTGAATATAGTGTAGCAAAAACTAAGGGAATTAGGAATATTGAATATGCTAATAGTATAGTTTTAAAAACTATTGAGATTATCAAATATTTTAATCCTAAATATTTTGTAATCGAAAATCCTCAAACTGGATTATTAAAAAATCAGGAGTTTATGAATGAGTTTGATTTTAAAGATGTTGATTATTGCAAATATGGATTTAATTACAGAAAACGCACTAGACTTTGGAATAACATTACGAATTGGACACCTAGAGATTTATGTAATAGAGATTGTGGAAAAATTAGGAATAATAAACATATTGAAACTGCGCAACGACTGCCATCAAAAACTAAAGCAGAATGGGGGATAATTATGTAATACATAAGCAGGAAGATTTATACAAAATACCTGCTGAATTGATTTGTGAGATTTTGACGAGTTTGAGGGGTTAAGGAATTTGAGTTGGGGTTTGACAATGGTCTCCCAAAAATGGGGAAGGGTCTCCCAGAAATGGGGAAGGGTCTCCCAAAAAATGAAAACTTGGGAAGGGTCTCCCAAAAATGGGGAAGGGTCTCCCAGAAAGGGGGAAGGGTCTCCCAAAAATGGGGAAGGGTCTCCCAAAAAATGAAAACTTGGGAAGGGTCTCCCAAAAATGGGGAAGGGTCTCCCAGAAATGGGGAAGGGTCTCCCAGAAACTTGGGAAGGAGGAACAAATGTTCATTTATGATTAAATTTAACCCATAAACCTTACAATAAAAAACATTGTAAGATTTATGTTTTGAAATTATGGGGATTTTGGGATTTGGGATTTTGGGATTTAGGGTATGATACAGGTTTAAAGGTAAATTACCTTAGTAAATTATGGAGAAGCAGTATTGCAAAAGATGTAATGCAACTAAACCAGTTGAAGAATTCAACGGAATAAATAAATATTGTATAAGGTGCTTGGAAAAGGAAAGGGAAAAACACCAGAAGAATAAGGAACAAAAACATCAGCAAAGCAAAAAATACCGTGAAGCACATAAGGAAGAAATAAACGCCAGAATGAAAGAATACAGCAAAGTCTATAGTCAAATTGAAGTATTTTGTGATATTTGTCAGTGCAAAGTTAAAAAATGTAGATGGTCGGAACATAAAAAAACTCAGAAGCATAATAACAATCAGAAGCAAAAGGAAACACCGACTATTATTGAAGAAACACCTGTTGATATTGAAACAATATGAGTTGAAATTACACCATAAACCTTACAATAAAAAACATTGTAAGATTTATGTTTTGAAATTATGGGGATTTTGGGATTTGGGATTTTGGAAAAATATATTTTGGGAATTTGGGATTTTGGGATTTGGGAATTTGGGATTTTGGAAAAATATATTTTTGAAAATTTAGAAAAATATTTGTAAAATTTATGTATCAAATCTTGAGTTGAGGTTCTGTTATGAAATGATGAAAAAATATTATGTGAATTGGTCGGTTGAGGGGATTTTATATTTTAGGATTTTGGAAAAATATATTTTGGGAATTTGGGATTTTGGAAAAATATATTTTTGAAAATTTAGAAAAATATTTGTAAAATTTATGTATCAAATCTTGAGTTGAGGTTCTGTTATGAAATGATGAAAACATATTATGTGAATTGGTCGGTTGAGGGGATTTTATCTGAACTGGGGCCTGGCCTTTGGTAGGTGGGATACCTTCTCTTAGAGAGCTGCTTGAGCAGTGGCTGAGAGATGGGCATGAGAAAGATCCTCTCGAAGTTCTCTTGATTCCGGGATTGAAGTGAGCAAATTCCAGAGCAGGGGGTAAAGGATGCGATCCATCTGTTGAAGGTCCCTTAGTTGAGGATTCCCTATGTCTGGTCGAATTTCGGTTGCCGCTTCTGCAAAGGCTTCCGAACTCGGATTGATTCAGATGGCTCAGAGGTGGAAGGACCAGGAAGGTCCTTCACTTGGGTCCATGAAACGTGTTCAGGTTTGGGGATGTTGAATTTGCGGAAGAAGCGAGGGACCCTATGATGTCAGCTTGAAAGGTGGGTTGCAACATCACCTGCTGAGCCAAAGGGTGTTTTATATAACGAGGAGACCCACCAAATGCGAGGTTCTCTTTTGCTTTCCCTTCAAACAAAACCCACAAAGGGTGAGCTCAAAAAAACACCCCCGCGCGGAGTTGTCTCAAAAGACCCAAAAATCGAGAGCTACTCAGAGCGCAGGTGGCTCAGGTGGCCTGCGCTAGTGTTTCTCACACTTCTCCAAGCTGACTTTTGGGTTTTGCCTTCAAGCATCCAAAAAAGTATCGGCCATGGCTTGCTCGGTGGCTCCCAGCCATCCAGTCCCTTAGTTTTTTGGCCTGTTAGTGTTTAGTGGTAGTTTCCGTTTAACCCACTAAAAGATTTAGCGTTGGGGATCAGAAAAGGGCAGCCCAGTTTAGTGGCCCCAAAAGGTGAGCACCTTTTACTTCCAGGTCCTTTGGGCTGCAGGTGGAGAAGGGGAGGGATCTGTTCGCGGGGGGATCTGAGCCCAGCTTTGACTTCCTTCGGCTTCTGCGTGGCAAACGGACGGCCTGAGGCGAGCTGTGCGAAGCCGGCGCACGTCACCGACGCGCAGTGGGCGACACTCGGCTCGGCCCTGCGCAATCCCAAGGCCTTTGGCCTTTTCCCGGGGCTCCATTGGGAACCCCCAAAATCAGAGAACATGAAGTCGGCAGGGCAAAAAATTTGGGACCCCCCCCCCCCCCGGAAAAAAAAAGGGAAAGAACAAAGAGAGGCGTTCCTTTGGGTTTTACTGTCAAAACCACACCCAAATGGGTAGAGAGGCATACATTTCGCCTCGGGTGTCCTGCATTTTCCCTTTCAACCAGCAACAAGCTAACTTGTTGGCAGCTGTTCTAAATCTGGCCCAGCCTAGACTTCCCCTGTATGGTTGAAACATCCCTTCTGGGGCCTATACGGGAGTTTCCTTTGGGTGTTGGGTTCTCAAGGCTCTTGAGTCCCAGAGCTTTCCCTCTAAACGGATGAGGGTAACTCCCAGTGCCAGATTTCGATTGGCCAACCTCAAGGCTGGAGACATCCCACCTCACAGGGTGAATCTGTATATGTCGGGTGTTTTTGCACTTCACCTCAGGCTTTAAGGGATCCGTTTGCAAGGTTTCTTGGCGGGAGGGTATTTTTTAGGTGCATGAAACCCTGTCCTCTTTCGGATTTATGTACTACGTTTGCAGGAAAAACGTGTTGGTCCTCTTGAGGCCTAATTCAAAGGGTGGCTTTTGAAGTGCTGACCGTCAGCAGGTGGGTTTCCCACCAATTTCCTGGGACAGCGAACTGTTCCAAAGAGAGATCCGCAACGCTATATGACTTTCAGGTCAAGAGAGAACTTGTGAACGGCGACAATGATGATTAGTATCCATTGTTGCTTACTATGTCCTTTCAGGAACCCTGTTCAATCCCCTACGAAATCCCAGCCACAAGCGTCGAGGCTTCTTTCTGACACCTCCGTGCCGGTAGACACGACTGCCTCTGCAATCGCGGAGATGGTGGCGTCTATGCTTTAGGCTGGCTAACCAGACTCATATACAGATGGTGTGCACTCTTTGTAGGTTGGTTTCATTTACCTGCCCTGAAGCCACTCTATGCCAACCACCGGCCCTTCATGGAGGACCCGAGGCTCCCTGCTAAGGGCGGCTAAGGCGCCCTTGGTAAGGTACCCCTTTATGGGTTTGCGTTTCAGGGACATCAAAAACAAGAGGCCGAGGTTGGGGGGGGCAGGAGATGTTGACCGAGGTGTAAAACGTTTTGCATGTTGTTCGAACATGTTTTGAATTGAATATGTTAGTGCACGAGAACGACAAGCTAACAATAAATAAACATGAATAACCATCTCAACGAATTGCCTACATATCTTACCCATTCTTTGTGGAGCTTGTGCGGGAGTGAGCGATGTTTGGGATGATGCATGGTCCTCGCTTGTCTGCCTATAGACGAAAACTGCAAGGGGATTCGGGCTTGGATTCTTTGTGATTGTCCTGCAACATTTGGGGAAGACAAAAGCACCTAAACCTGCAAGATCTGAGCCCTTTTGCCAGGCGATTGCTCACTGTTAATAGGGGGAGGCGTCCAATATTCTCTTGGGCCAAGGGGTGCCAGATGGCAACCTCCTATGTCCTTGGAATGCTATTTGATTGGTTCTGTAGCCTGTAGATTGTTGGAAGAATGCTTGTTTCCCACTAACGTGGAACAAGCTGTCAACTTGTTGGGCAGAGGGGTAGTAGCCATCAAGTTTCACTGGCTGTTTTGCCCGTTTACCCTTCGGGTTTCCTGCATTCAGGTAGGCCTTAAATGATGGCTTGGATGGGTGGTTTGGGGATTTGAAGCCCTGGTCTTTGTGGAGGGTAAATGGGAACGCCTCCAAACCACCAATCCAAACCACCGTAGACGGAAACTGTATGCTCGCTGTTTACATGGCAAAGGCTTCGTTTCTGGAAACGGGCCGGATCAGTCTGGCCAAGTTAGTGCTAGTGCTCCCCCCCTCTTCGGATAGGGGTATGGTCGGTATGGCCACACACCAAGACAGCTGTTCTCAGAAGGAGGTCCCAGCATAGGTGCAGATAGGTGCAGTTTGGTTGAATTTAAATAGATTCTACTGTTTTAAGTTTGGTTCTATCCATTTAGTTACCAGTGGCATCTATTTTCCAAAGAACCCCTATGGTGGATGGACAAGATCCTTTACCAATTAGCTGGTGCCTAGAGTTCGTCCATCCAGTATATATTCCTTTACGGGATAATTTTCAGGGCCCCTTTTATTGGTGGTTTGGATTCGTGGGGCACTATCCAAATGACCATCAGGATATGGAGTTTACACAAAATTGGGGATCGCCAAGTTGCCATGAGGAAATGAGGGCTGCTCGCCAAATGTATATGCCACTTGAGAATGCCATTAATACTGACTGTAGCTTGCGCGATGTCTGAGCAAGTAGGTGGACAATCACCGGCCTTCGCATCAGGCAGGCGCTGGGGCAACGCGTCTCGACGCTTGCCTCCGCCGTGTGCGCTTGCAAGCAAGAGAAAAGAGCAGATGTTTGTCTGATTGAGCATAAGGGCCTAAACAGTGGCTTTCAGTACAAAATTCAGCGAAATCGAACAAATGAGCAGAACACGGAGGGCCACCGCCTAGCAAAGTGGAACGCACATGAGCAAGTTGCGTTTGAACATGTCTAGAAATAGTATCAACCTTTGGCTTATACATGACTAAGATTGGCCATGGCACATGTCGGAGCACAAACACAATGTGGATTTGTCTCCGCATACGGGGGCCCTCAAAATGGGTGGTTGACCGTTGGTCTCGCTTTGAAACAAGTTCAAAAGGGTGCACTCAGAAAGACCCACGGTTATGTCGCCCGCTCCGCTGGCTCCGCGCTCTTTTGGCCTCAGCCATTGAGTCAGGGGCCGGGAACAAGGCAAATCAACTGGGCCGAAAAAACACGCTTGGGCTATGCTGAGAATTGCATCTGCGGAATCAGAGGATCCTTTTGTGAAACATGTGACTTTCGGATGTATCTGTTGGGGGAATCCTTGCAAAGACAATGATCCTCATCATGCTTATCACAAAGTCGTAGAAGGCGATTTAGACTTGAGGTTAACTTGAACCGTTGCTTGCTGAGGACTCTCCGGGGGAGTCAGCATCAAAGTTAAGATCACATGTAGCAATCTCAGTCAGACTTTGTTTGTTTGCTGCCGAATTGCATTTGCCGAAGAAAATAGCCAAGCGAGCCTTTTGAAAAGGAGCCTAGAACCATGCTTTGAACTTCTCGCAGTGGGAGTTGCACGCACGTTCTCTCACCAAAACAGGAAAGGAAGCCTAGGGTCTGGCTCCCGAGCATGGGATGAGCAGTGCTGGCCCCGGCTTTATGAGATGTCGCAGCCATTGGTCCGGTGAATATCAACCCCGGTGCTTCCGGGCAAGCCATCAGGATCTGTCTGCTGGGGGTACCATCTTCTGTTGGCTTAAAGGGAAGCCAAAAAAACCCACCATTTATGGGGTCAATGGGGTCCATTCTAAAGTCTAAAGGATACACCGATACACCCATATAGTGTGGCTTGCCCAAGACGAATCAACCTTCTGACCTTTTAGTTTCCTATTCTGGGGTTCCCATTCTTAGTCATTCTCAGGGGCAACTGAGTGTTTAGCTTTAGCAGGGATGGTTTCCCTTCGTTACTTGTAGTGGCCACATGGAAGGACACGGGGGACGAGCTCTAAGCGTCCCACAAAAACCGGGGGACAAGCTCCGGGTTGCCTGGTTATGTTTGGCTGCAAGGAAGTCAGTGTACGCGTAAGGATATTTGCCGAAGAGCAAAGGAAGGTCATTGTGATTTTTGGGCATGCCACTTGCAGACCCGTGCCTGAGCTTGACTGCCTAAACCAGTTTTGTCAGCCCCCATATTTAGGTGGCTGTAACTTCAAATGTCTTTAGGAACGGACATTGTGCTTGAACATCCATGTTGTGAGAAGCTCCCTGCAGACCCTTGAGCGCCCCTGGAGTGTGGCCTGCCGCATTGGCCTATGTGAACCGTCATCACGTTGAGGTGCTTTCCGGATCAACCTTGTCAGGCCTATTTTGTGACCCCGCGCCTGTTGGATTTAACGGGCGGGAAAGCGTTGTTACCATGTCAGGCGGCATTTGTGGCTTTTGAGACAGACTCACGTCATCCATCGCTTTGGTCAGCCGTTGGAATTCTGGTGCGAGTTGATCTTGTCTTACCATTTTAGATCGGGGATAGGAGATTGACCATCCAGTTCAGTGGAGTCAAAATCCGTGTGTGTTTTCTGTTTGGTGTGTTCGCTTCCACCCTTAAGATCTGTGTTTCTTTGTTTGTTTGGGTTCCTTTGCCATGGAATCAACCCCAGCAGTATAAAAATGGGCTCCTTACCGTTCGGGTCACTGGTTGGCTTTTGTGGCCGGGGGATGAGGCCTGGTGGAGCCTGTGACACAGGCGCTGTTGCCGGTCGCAAAACGCAATACGGATTTTTCTCGAAATCGGGGACCCGGCAATGGCTGGCCTCTCTTTCGTCTAAAACCCACCCGAAAGGGGTAATTGCCGTCAAACAAGGGCCGCATGGTGCTTGCGTTTTCCAGAACCATGGCAGGTTGCGTAATTGTGGGAGGGAAGGCACCTTGTTGAAGGATGGGGCCCGCCCGAAAATGCATGAAGGTTCCTGTTGAGGTATGCCATGTATGCCAAACTTTGCCATCATCTCAAATCATTACAACCTCACCTTGCCGCCTTGAAGGTTCTCTTTTCTTTGGTACATTTGCGTTTCAAGCATTTTCGACGGGTGACTTGTTGGTGACTCATCAAGTATCCTTGAAGAACGGACGCCAAGACCCAAGGGATACCCAAGGGTTAGGGGCGTAATTCTGCTTCACCTGGGTATTTCGAGTGAATCGACGGAAGGTACAGCGAGATGCTTTAAAGTTGATCCTGGACTCAAAGCTCACAGCTCGCTTCCGAGTGCCCTGAGAAGCGTTCCTTGCACATGGCGGTGGTTGCCCTTGTTGCGATATGACGTCCGACGGAATCGGACTAGGATTAGGGATCCCCTATTTTGAGCTCAATGATTTTTTTTTGGATTCTGGATCACTCATTTCAGGGTTAGGATCCCCATGACCCCCAGTCGCGAATAAGGCACTGAGTGCAGAGGGAATGAGATCTAGAGAAGCAGTGGCTGGTTTCCTGTTCACCTTGTTTGAACGGGCAATTCAAAAAGAGCATCAAAATCCATTTTTGGGGTCCAAATCCTAGATATTTCAGCAGAAACTCATCACTTCCAGGTTGGTTCTCGGAAGTTGTTGCCATTCGAGGTTTGGTCAAAGTCTCCAGTAGTCGCTGCTCCATTCCAGAGGGACTTAAAGGACTTACTAACTTTCCTTGCGACAGCAGAAAAGGCGAGAGTCCTAACTTTGCTATGTCGTACTCGGGCAGCCTGCGTAATTTTGAACGTAGGGCGTTTCTCAGCAGGGACCCCAGGTTGGCTTCTCTTGGCTTCAATCCAAGACCAGGGACTCCTATTACGTACCCTATTGGGTGGGTTTAAACATCACCCTTTGACTCATAGGTGCGTTTGATTTGGTAGTGATGCTTGAAGGTTGGAAATAGAGGGAACCCAAAGAAGACGTTCCCACGAGTGGCTCACTCGGTGCCAGGCATCGGAGAGCCCGCAGAGTGGCACTCTGCCCGACTCCGAGATCCCGACAAGAACTGGGCGTGTGATGTAAGGGAGCTCATCTTTTTTTGGAGTTGGTACCCGTTTTGGGGCTGGAAGGGACAACATGGGAAACTGTCAGTTTTGATTTGAAGTCCCCCAGTTCGGGCCAAAGCAGCATTTTGACCACAAGGGATGCTTGCCATTTGTTTCCATTTGTTGGGAAACACCCATGTTGATAGAACCCTCTTGCATTTCTCCGTGGCAATCGTTTTGGGGACCGCCCAAATGGCCCTATGCAGAAGAGCACTAAGCTTGCAGCATGAGATTGGTAGTGTCCGGGTCTGTAGGTCACCAAGGGAAGCCATCCATGGCAAAACCTTGAGGTAAGACGTTCAATTGGTTACCGACTATAGTGGTTCGTTGTATGGATTGACACAGGGTTCACCTCTGTACCGATAGCAGTCATGTCGAGTTGGCTCATGAAACAGTGTTTGGGGGAAGCCTGGCAAGATTGCTTTGCACGTGCCTGAGTTCAAGGAATTTATACTTTTTGATAAGACCACTTTAGTGGCAAACACCAGTTTGGTTTTGTTCGAGCCATCCACTCAGGAAGGAAGTGCAGAAGGGGACCCAACCAATCCAGCTTTGGATTCCCAGGCATTTCGACAGGCGACAGCTGCCGGCATTTATGTTGTTTGGCCATTTGAGCATCCCGGACTGTTTTCTACGCTGTAATCAAAATTATCCAAAGAGAGCTTGTGTTGGTGGTCTTGGAAACAAGAAGAGCTTTGCTCGCTGCAATACAGCGCTCAATTGGCCAAGGGATGAAGAGACTTGCTGAGCTGACTGCTTCTAAAGCTGCCGACGTTTGTCTCAATGTCACAAAGTTGGTTCCAGGAACGCGACAGAGCCATTGGTGGGAAACAAGTTCCGGTGCAGAGGCGGAGGCGACAGAGTTCGGTTTTCTTAGAGTTTCTTTGGAGAAACCGTGGGTGTTCACAGTGTCGAGAACAGAGTTGACGCACATACGCACAGACAGCCAAGTTGCAAGGAGCGCTGACTGCATTGGAACGCAGCGCCACTTCTCAGAGGGGTCTTGTTTGCTGTGCGTGCAGTTGCTGGGGTCGCAGCTTAGCTGGCTTTATTGTAAATGTGGGTTTCTACTGCTGTTAGAGTGTGTGTGTGTGTGTGTGGGTGCGTGCGTGCGTGCGTGCGTGCGTGCGTGCGTGCGTGCGTGCGTGCGTGCGTGCGTGCGTGTGTGTGTGTGTGTGGGTTGTGTGTGGGTTGTGTGTGGGTTGTGTGTGTGTGTGGGTTCTGTGTGTGTGTGGGTTCTGTGTGTGTGTGTGTTGTGTGTTGTGTGTTGTGTGTTGTGTGTTGTGTGTTGTGTGTTGTGTGTTGTGTGTTGTGTGTTGTGTGTTGTGTGTTGTGTGTGTGTTGTGTGTTGTGTGTTGTGTGTTGTGTGTTGTGTGTTGTGTTGTGTGTTGTGTGTTGTGTGTTGTGTGTTGTGTTGTGTGTTGTGCGTTGTGTGTTGTGTGTTGTGTGTGTTGTGTGTTGTGTGTTGTGTGTTGTGTGTTGTGTGTGTGTGTTGTGTGTTGTGTGTGTGTTGTGTGTTGTGTGTTGTGTGTTGTGTGTTGTGTGTGTTGTGTGTGTTGTGTGTGTTGTGTGTGTTGTGTGTGTTGTGTGTGTTGTGTGTGTTGTGTGTGTTGTGTGTGTTGTGTGTGTTGTGTGTGTTGTGTGTGTTGTGTGTGTTGTGTGTGTTGTGTGTGTTGTGTGTGTTGTGTGTGTTGTGTGTGTTGTGTGTGTTGTGTGTGTTGTGTGTGTTGTGTGTGTTGTGTGTGTTGTGTGTGTTGTGTGTGTGTGTGTGTGTGTGTTTGTGTGTGTGTGTGTGTGTGTGTGTGTGTTGTGTGTGTTGTGTGTGTGTGTGTGTTGTGTGTGTTGTGTGTGTTGTGTGTGTTGTGTGTGTTGTGTGTGTGTGTGTGTGTTGTGTGTGTTGTGTGTGTGTTGTGTGTGTTGTGTGTGTTGTGTGTGTTGTGTGTGTTGTGTGTGTTGTGTGTGTTGTGTGTGTTGTGTGTGTGTGTGTGTGTGTGTGTGTGTTGTGTGTGTTGTGTGTGTTGTGTGTGTTGTGTGTGTTGTGTGTGTGGTGTGTGTGTTGTGTGTGTTGTGTGTGTGTTGTGTGTGTGTTGTGTGTGTTGTGTGTGTGTGTCCTTCGCCGCCACTGTTGCCCATATTCGCATCAGCAGTTGCACCAGATACGCAGACCTCCAGTCATGCATCGCCTTTCTTCCCGTTTGGAAGGGCTCCCTTTCAAATCAAGAAAGGTATCAAGATTCAAGATAGAGGGACGCAGAACATGGCGAGTTTTCCTTTGAGGAAACTCCTCAAAGGATCCGCAGCCGCGTCTGACAAGGCCAGCGGCCGAAGTCCGGGCCTCGGGCATGGGCAGAGCCCACTGAGTTGGACTGGTTTTGGCCAACCCACTTCCTGGACTTTATACAGGTATGCCAAATAGGGAATTTTCCAGCCGCAGGGCGTTTTGTGCCGCAGTTGGGGCCAGAGGACTTGATCTGTCAACCAGCCCTCAACTTCATCGATGTCACGCACCAACCGAGGGAACCCGCTTCGGGGCCGTTTTTTTTTGCTTTTGTGTTTTTGTGTCATTTGGTGCAAGGACGGAAAGGCTGGGCACAAAAGCGTGAGCATGTGTCTATCAACCGAAAAATCGAGGTGTGATTGGTCATGGTTTGCCATTTGATGAACATTAGTTGGGTAGCGATTCGTATCCACCCAGAACTTGTGAGGTTCCCTAACATATCATAGCTTCTCGAGAAGTATGTGTTTTTTTGTTTGTGAGCGGCAGCTTGTTGGTTTATGGAGGGCGCCCGATGTCATTTGTGGGGCCTGTTGCATGGGTCGAGCGTGCGCAACTGCTGTTACCATCTCTGCTGAAAAGGCGCTTTTCTACCCATTGTTCAAGGGCAAAATGGGAGAGCGCTGTATTTTTCCTGACCCTTTTGCTGGCGCTCGAAATCAAACAAGGTGTCCCTTTTACCCGTCCAGTAGAGGTTCGGGTTTGGGTAAGTAGGGCCCTGTAGGCACCAGTTCAGCTTTTCGGGTGGGTGTGGTTCCTTGGAAGTTGGTACCCTCCCTCCCACTAACATGGCACCTGTAGGAGGGTGCCTGGAACATAAACTGCCTCTTGTAGGGACCCCTGTCAGCTATGTTAGTGGGAGTGAGGGTACCCTTTCTGGCTGGTTTCAAAGGGAGGGCAACCCCAATTTGGGGGTCTGAGGATTGGCAGCAGACCGAGATCTCTTCTTTGGTTCAGGAGGCCGCGCTGCTTGTGGGAAACTCTTTCTCCGGGCCGCTGCCTTGGTTCATAGGGAAAAGACTTTTAAGGTTGGCACAGTCGCCATCAGAGGATGGCGAACCTTGGTATCACCGAAGGTCCCCTTCAATAGCGGTCCCTTTGGTGGGTGACATTTGAGGGGATGTACAAGGAACCATCAAAGGGAAACCAACAATGATGTCAAACATTTGTGGCAGCTTGCACGTGTTTCAACAAGGGTGTTGCATGAAGTAGCATGGTTTGTAGGGTTGTGAAATCAAAGCATTAGTTGACTGGGAGCAGTTGACCAGGTGCAGAATAACCCCGTGAGGTTCAATTGTCCCCATAGGAATAAACGGTTGTTTGTTATATCTGTTGCCAGACCCCGTATCGACCCCCCACAATCCAGTGTTTGTTTCGGAGGGAGTTGCATCCTGACTCACAGGGGTATATGTCTTCAGCCGGCTGAAGCATTGCCTCTGGCCACTTTGGCTGTGTTTCGGCTTGGCGGGGTGATGTGTCTTTTCTTGAGGGTGCCCTTGTTGGGCTGGTCTGGAGGGAAGACAAAAGGACAACCACCATTTTTCAGGTTCCCCCATTTTGAGACGAAACCCATGCTTCAGGTTCCCCTGTTTGGGGGTAAGGGTAAGGGGAACCCCAGCTTTTCCTTCGCCCAGCCGGCTCCAGGCGCAGACCTTGCGCCGCCAGAAGGTGCGGCTGGAGGAGCAAATTGCGCAGGCGGAGGCGGGGGAGCGGAGTTAGAGGCTCCCAAACTCCCAGAGCTTCAGAGACAATCAAAAACCTCGGGCAGATGAAGGTAAGGGATAGTCTTAAGGCATGGGTGGCCTTTGAATTCTTGCCATGGACAGCCCCCCCCCCCGGGGTAGATGAAGGGATAGTCCCTACCAGGAAATGGGTGGCCTTTTTACAACTTCTTGCCATGGTTCCGGGTGGACCATGCTAATACCAGGTGTGATTCTGACTCAGGTGCAGATTACAGTACCCATTTACCCTCAAGAATGCCCAATCGAAACCACCCAGGCGCCCAGTGGCCTTTTGCAACCAGCAAGAACTAGGCACCCGGTTTGCTCCTGGAATACACTGAGACGAAGTGAAGTGCGAATCTGCGGGGATTTCGGTTCGTTACTTCGGTGCTCGTTGCGGCCTGCAAAAAAAAACAAAGGGCACCTGACAGGGCGCCTGAAAGAGGCTCGAGTTCCCTTTGACTTCCTCAAAGTGAGAAGTTATCAAAATTACTGGCATGGTTTTTCTTCAAGCCACCATTTGGAGGGTAATCTTGAGGAAGTCACGTTCATGGTCCCTTACACCCCCCTTTTCGGCAAGACAAACAGAACCAGTCGCTGCTTGTTCGGCCACCGGGTAGGAACCTCCCGAGTTTGCGCCACGCAGATCTTAAGTTGGGGTTTTAGCCTGCCACTTGGAAGCCAAGAGAGAGTGCCCTTGATACCTTCATGGGATGGAAATGAGCGGTGAATAGTTACTGTCTACGGGTTTTCCGAGGGGAATGCAGTTTGGAGGGTGCTCACCAAAGCTCCATACCGGTTGGAAACACATCAATAATGATTTCGGCAAAGAAACGTATGTAGTGTCCGAGTTATTTTCGGACTTCCAGGTACCCTCTCGAAGGGGCTATGTTAGTGGGAGGAAGGGTAGCTTGTTCAAAGGGAAACCAAAAGGAAGCCAACCCCATCTTCTATCAAGCTGGCAGGGCTCAGGTATCAAAAGCTGCCCGGCTGCCCGACCAAACCCGGACCGCGCGGTTTCAACGCCGTTCGCGCGTTGCCGAACACCGGAAGCCCAAATTTGGGTGTGCCTCACCAGTTTGGGGGCCTAAAACAAAACGCGGAAATCTTCGTGGAACATCCATTCCCAACGTGTGGACAAGTCACGTCCCCAGATGCTCATGGGCGGCAGTACAGGGGGATTCCCTTCATTTCTTGGGGGTGTATGATGTTTCCAGGAACCCCCCATTTCACCCCAACCACCCCTCCCCGCATGTTTCTCACCCTTAGACAGTCAAGGGCGGGACCCGTGCGAATGCCGCATCCTTGAGCCGAGGATGCCAACGCGAGCTTCCAAAGTTCTTGGGAAGCTTTGCCCGATCCCGAGACGCTATCAATAATCCTGAGAGCAGCAAGGGTTACCACCGTCCAGCTCGGTTTTGCCTGGCAACGCAGCAAAGCATTGTAGGTCACTTTGTATGCAGTGGGTGAAAGCCAGGGTTAGCAACCGTTTTGGCACCAGCCCCTATCTCTTTTTTTTGTTTTTTTTTTTTTTTTTGCGAGGGGGGGGGGGGTTACATTAAATTTTTGGCCAGGTGCGCTTCCCTTGATGTTAATTCAAGGGAAGAAGAGAGGGAGCCCAGTTGTAAATTCTGTTTAAACTCGGCCGGTAGGCCTCCCATCTTCGTCCCCTTTCGTGGTTGAGACATCACCTGGGACACATGAGAAAAGAAAGTGCTTTGTGGGGTGAGGCTAGGGGAAATTCAGGGAACCCCTGGGCCAGTTCCTTTTGCACAACACAGAAGGAGGTTGTTTGAGCAAGCGGTGGACGTACACCCCCCTGCAAATGATCCTGGGACCTCAAACACCACAACTTCCAGAGGAGATCAGAGGAATCTCCTTTGTGGACTATCTTTTTGGGTTCATTCCGTGTCAATTTGGAGGGGAGCAACCCTGCTCCCCCGAACGCCCATGTCCAAAATACCAAGTCGCTCCCAGGCGCATTTCTTGAAGGTTGATGGTCCACATCTTCACGGCGACGTTGATTACGTGTGTGCGACTCAAGTCACCCAGGTGTCCAGTGGCATCTTGCTTTTCTGCTTGGGGAAGGCTTCCCTTTCAAAACAACCGACAACAAAGGATTGCGCTTTATTTCTAATGGCCACAGGGCTTCTAGGGCTACCCTAAAGCGACCACTGCCACCTGTTGCGACGAAGCAATTACCCGTGCAAGTGGTCAGACACAAAGGGGAAGCCAGGTTTGGATTTCTGGCAACCGGGGTAAAGAATCACAGCGCTTGAAAAGGGACATGAGGAAAAAGTTGGCACTTTTTGATTTGTTGGTCCCCCCCCTTGTCGGCAGAACAACCCATCTCGTGCCACGCCCAGGTCCCGCGCCTCCACAACTTTTGTCAACTCTCGGACTCAGGCTGTTCAGGGCGCATGGGATGGGAGGGATTCATGTGTGGTAGTCAAAACCCGGATAGGAGAAGGTTACTCGGGCACCGTCCCAACCACAATTGGGTGCGTCAAGAAGCCATGGTGGTCCTCTACACGATTTGGCTGGACCCCCTGCAACGATAGGTTTTGATCGTGACTCATGTCTTCCCTCGTGACATCGCGAGTCAAATTGAAGGGTTCTTATTGTGGATATCCACTGGGGGAGCTCTCCACGTTGGGCTTACCCCCGAATGGGCATAGAGAAGCCTATTGCAACTGGCCCTCTTTTACCTTGTCAAAGTCATCCAGATAATGGAAACCAATCCCATTTTCTATCTTTGACAAGCCCCCCCCCCCCAAAAAAAAAAACCAACAAGCAAACAAACAAACAACAAAAAAGTCCTGGTCCCAGTATAACATAGCGATTCACGGAATCAAAAAGGGCTACTCTCATGCACAGTGCGAGTCATCAGGGGTTGTACCCCAATTTGCTGGGAGACATCCTGGGATGGCATGGCATGGCGCGGCACGGCACGGCATGGCATGGCATGGCATGACACGGCATGGAGATACATTTGTTTGTTATGTATACTACATATGTGTATATATGTATACATGCATGCATGCATGCATACATACACATATATATATATATACACACATACATGCACATTCACATGTTGCAGGGCAGTACGGGGTACACCCTCAGGGTTATGAACAACAATGCGTTGTTTCGTGCCAGGATGACACATACTTGGAGCGTCACCAGGAGGCGGGATGCGGTACAATCGTTGAATGCCAACTCGTCAGATTTATGGGAGGGTGTTGCCCCCAAAAGTGATGGACTTCCCGCAAAAAATGGACGCCCACTCCGAAGGTCCTTCAGGGGGTGATCAACACGAAACCATGTTTAGACGGTGTCACAAAAAAACAGATTCTTGCGTTGGGTAGCGCAGGCATCCAATTAGACATGGATGTGATACCAGAGGATTCGTTGCAAGACGAACACCTCAAAAGCAAGAGGAAGAGCGATAGGTTCCCAGGCAGAATCAATCATTGAAAAAGCCCACCCATGCCAGAAGCGTTGCCTGGATTTTCAGTCCAGCGGCGGGCTGCATGGAGTTTTTTGAGGCCATGCCTGAAGAGGAAGACATAGCTATAACGGCGACTAACTTGAACCTTCTGCCTGGTAATGACATTGCAACCATTTGTGAGGTTAGTGTTGCAATCTTGCGCGACTTCGCTCCGAACTCGCTGGAGATCCGAACTCCCTCCCAACCCTTGAAATCTTTGCTGTTGGAGCAGTGGGATATGGCTAGAGGCACGAATACAAACAGATAGTAAGAGATACTGATACTAAGAAAAATCAATAATGTTTGATTATGTAACACTATGGCCCATGGCTCATTACTTATATATATATATACACACACTATATCTTGCCAAGGCACGTGGCATGGAAGCAAATCGGGGGCGTCGAATTCCAGGCCCCTGAGAAGGATGCTGGCGAGGTGAGCCGGAGGGGTGGCGGCCCGGCGGGGGGAAACGGGGGTCTCCAAGAACGTGTTGTTGTTCGATCAAAACCGACCTCTTCACCTGTTGGTTTTCCTTTCTCGGCCACAATTCTCATTTTAATTCCCCAACAGCTGAAAGCTTTGGGGTCTCAGCCCAGATAGGCTCCGGGGTGGTCCAGGGCGGTCTTGAGGTAAGGTTCCACGAGGGTTCCACCAGTGTTCCACCACAGTTCCACCAGGGTTTCCACCAGGCAGCGTTCCACCAGGGTTCGACCAGGGATCCACGAGGTTCTGCGAGGTAAGGTTCCATGAGGGTTGTACCGGGGTTTCACCAGGCTTCCGCCAGATTTCCACAAGGTTCTGTGAGGGCTGCCGGGTGGTCCGGGGTGGTTTGATCCATGAAGGTTCGATCCATGAAGGTTCCAACAGGGTTCCACCACAGTTCCACGAGGTTCTGCAAGGGCTGCGGATGGTCCGGGGCGGCCCTGAGGTAAGGTTCCACAGGGTTCCACAGAGTTCCACAAGGATTCCACAAGGGTTCCACAAGGGTTCCACAAGGCCCCACAAGGTTTAACAAAAGTTCCACAAATTTTGGTGGGAAGCAATGTGTCGTGCGCTCAGAAGATCGCTTTGCTCATGGGCGGAACACTAAGCAAAACCGAAATCCATGATTTTCAGCACGCTTTCACTGTTTTGACTTGCTCACTTGCTCAGACAACGCGGCCCGAAAGTTGGCTTTGTGGCAATTCGATGTGTGCAGCAGGGTATCTGCTTGGCAGGGGCCTGCGAGGGCGTTCCAAAAACGCTCCACGAGGCTTCCACCAGGTTCTGCAAAAGCTATGGGGCTTCCAACAAAGTTTCGTGCTCAGTTCCATGAGGTCCCCATGTCGGGGCCCGATTGCACCGTCGGGGCCCGATTGCACCGTTCGGGTCGGCCCCGATTGCGCCGTCGGGCCCCGACTCAGTCGGGCCCCGTCAACTGTACCAAGCTGGTATCGCCTAGTTTTGCTAGATACGGTTGTAAGGCCGCACCCTAAGGTTGAGCTATTATATGGGTGGCTGGGGTTGGTGGGAGCCCGCTTGCACCGAAGGACCACTAGGGCCCCGGTCGGGGCCCGATTGCACCGGCGAGGCCCCGATTGCACCGTCGGGCCCCGATCGGGCCTCGATTGCACCGTCGGGCCCCGATCGGGCCCCGATTGCGCCGTCGGGCCCCGATCGGGCCCCGATTGCACCGCCCGATCGGGCCCAATTGCGCCGTCGGGCGCCGATCAGGGCGCGATTGGCTTTATAAAATTACGAGGCGGCATCCTCAGCAAAACCAGCGGTGAGGTGGGCGGTTTTCGCAAGGATTCTGGGAGGGTGTGGTGCTGTTTGGGATCTCGCCTGAGCTTACTTTTTTGTTTTAATCTTGTTGCGCTCTTCGCTTTTCGGCAACCACTGTTAGCTTTATTGGTTCAAAATGGTGATCACCGTTTATTTCTAGGCCCTGGCAAGTGAGTATTACATAGGGTAGACTAGATATATGGACCAGAGTCAGACCATCTGAATCTGACTTTCTGTGCACCCCTTTTCGGCCAAGGTGTTGAGAGAATTGTGCCACACGACACAGCACGTGGTGCACCTGGATTTGTTTCGTCACCAGAAGCTTGGCAAGAGCACCCTCAAGCCTTGGCACTGTCCCAAACCAGGTCTGCGCGCGCTTGCGAATTTGCAAAGAACCCCAACACCTTGCATTGCGCCTGCCCCGAGATGAGTCAACCGACGCAAAGGAAACCAAAGCTGCAGTTTTACTCGTGAACATATCGTTTCTGGAGTGCCGAGATCTAGTAGTTCCAGCGGCATGGCGCAGCACTACCTCCAGCCGTCGCTCTGGGTGGTGACGTTGTCATTCCCCCCGCCCCCAAGCTCAACTCCACCCCACCCCACAGCATCATTCAACCATATTCAACCTGTTGTGAAGTCGCTCTTGCAAATTGCGTGGCTGGTGCACGGGCTCCAGGCCGTGTCACCAGGTTGATTCACAGGGAAACCAAGAGCGAAATCACAATTTGTTGGTCGCTCATACCCTACCTGATTTCGAGCCAGCGTATTAGAATGCAACCTCCAACCAGGGAGACCACTGGTCATGCCCAGAAAAACCATACATTTGTTCCAGTCGTCACTTCTATGGAGCGCCGTTCAAAGTACCGCCAGTGTGTTTTCCATGTCATCTGAGCACCCTCTCTCCAACTTGGGTACTCATCCAAACATCCTTGGCACGTTCCATTTAATAATTTAACAGATGCTATTTTTACAGTAACTTTTTCAGGCAAACTCGAGGCGACCGCCCCCCCCCCCCCCGCCCCCCACCCACTCCCTCTGGCCAAAAGATGTCTTGACTAGTCTGAAATGAGCCGCTCGCGTGCGGGTCAGGCGCTCAGAGCCTCGCGGGCGAGTTTGGAGCTTGACCTTCAGGCGGATGTTGCGGGGCGCTGCGGTCCGACGAATCTGGGGCCTTCTCAATTGCTCCGACCAATTAGTGGATTGATTTTTATGGAACCTGCCAGTCCCTTGACAAAAGTGGTCTTCCAGGATCCCCCAGTCAGGTTCCAAATCAATGACAACTCATGTTGACTTCAGATAGATAAACCCGTCCTATTAGCGTGAGTGGTCCCTCCAAAAGTGATGAATTTCTGAACCACGGGCCCCACCTAGCTCCGGGGTTCCCCAATCGGAAGCGGCATGACTGGCACATTGCTGAATGAAAAAGCCATCTGCCACCCGGAGCTTGTCCCAGACCTCGGGGAAGGGTCATGGAAGTCCAAGGACTCGCACCGAATCCACCGGATCTGAGCAATCGTTTTTTTCACCCTGGTCTAAACAAAGATCCAAAAGGTAAGCACCTTTTTCTCAATTCCAGGTTCTGACAAGTGAGAAAATGGAAAGCCCTGCCATTCTTACGGCCCGCTAGATCTGAAGGGTAGATATCGAGCCCTTGTCATGCAAAAGACTTAGCTGGCTTGTCCAACTGGTTACCTTTTTGTTTTCCTTCATTTGCTCACTTGCCTAAGGCCGGGTCCTTTGGGCAACTGAGTTTGTCCTTTCAACCAAGCAGCGAACGGCTTGCACCCTGGCTGCAGGATTTGCGGCAGCGTCTTCAGGGGGCCGAGGCAGAGATTGAGGGCAGCTGTCGGTGTAAACCATGGCTTGCCAGCCCATTCCCAACCACTGCTTGTTGGACAGAACGTCGTATTTTGACGAAGTAGCAATTAAAACGGAATGCTCCCAGCGGAGTAAATCAGGCCCAGTGATTCTATTTCCTTTTTGTTGGAATGTAACCAAGAGCGAACCAGCCTTGTCTTCAAGAAGGAAAATGTTGGTTACCTGCTATAGTGGCTTGCCTGGGATCCAGTGGGAGGGGTAAAGGTGTCAATAGACCAGTCTCTAGAGGTCTCTGGCTCTTTAGTTGGTGGGTTTGTCTTAGGGAACCCTCAAAGCGGATTTTTATTTTCCCCTTGCCAGCCCAAAAAACAGTATACCGGTATACCCTCAAAAAGCGGGACACCCAGGTCATTTTGAGTATCATGACGCGCTCACCGATCTAGGGACGACCAGGATGCAGGTTCATTAGGGATTCAATTATGATTTGAGTTTCAGGTGTTGGACGCAATGGGAAAATTGAAGATACCCGAAACCCGACAAACAAGTCCGATAGGAGAAATAGTTCTGTTTACTTGTCTTACACTGTTCATAAGCGACACTTGGGTCCAAAATCGGAAAGCTGTCTTTTTGAACAGCCCTCAGTCCTAATAAAGTCACCCTTTCCCTAAAAGGGATGCCGTGCCGGAGGCGGAAATCTGAGCGCAATATCATGATGCTGTCAAACCTCAAAAAGGTTCCAGGCCAATTCTGACTCGTTGACATCGAAGCTGAAGCAAACAATGTGAGCTTCCAGATGTAAAGTTGAGGATTTGGACGACATTGTACCGATGACCCATCAACTGTGGGTTGTCTTTCGGGCAAATTAGAAAGACTTATATGGGCAATTCGGTACCCATGTTTATTCTTGCAGAATCCCCATATGATCCATAATATGGGCAACTTAGCAACCAGACTCGGGTTTGTCAGCGGAGTATGTTTGTTGAAATATTGCAAAGCCCATATGGCTTAGGTTCATGACACCAAAAGGGATTGTTTTTTTGTTCTTTTCTTTTAACAAATCTATCACCTATGCGCACAAAAAGGATTTGCACTTGTTGGTTTTCCAGCCCCCCACACCCTCAGTCCTTTTCGCAGGTGGCTGCCGGCGTCAGCTGCGAGGAGTTGGCGAAGCAGACGCGGCAGAAGGAGCAACAGGCTTTGCGCTGATGAGTCAAGGGTGTGAAACTGCCCGTATCAGGCAACCCTTACCGGGTGGGTTGGATTTGTGGTTTGGGCCTGGCTTTTGTAGTGGGTAAATGCGAGACCCCTACGTAACCAAACCACTAAAAGGGAAGCTGACGGTATACCTGAATGGCTCCATGAGACAACCTCGAAATGGTTGAAAGGCAATTTCGGCAGACAATTCGAACAGGGGTTTATGGACGTATACGTTCAGCCTAGTGACAAAGCAGTGAGTGCTCTGCGGTCCGAACCCCAACTCCACATACAGCTTGGGTGCTTTGCATAGCCTACAATTGGTAATTTAGCCAAGGGGAAGCCAACAGAATATATATATATATGTGCTTTAAGTGTTTTGATTTTTTTCCAGCCCTTTCTTTAACACCCAAAAGAAGGTGGACAGGGATCTGAAAGGTGATCGCCAATGTCTTCACCCAATGCCTGCTTGACCTTTTGGAGCAACAGCAGAGGGAGATGTTGGTGTGTATCTTGTGTGGAGTTGGTAGCCTCGGTGTTTTGTTCAGAGTATGTTCATATTTTCAGCTACTTAGCTACTATATATGGGTCGACCTGAAATGCGGGGGACATGGAATCACTGAAGAACAAGCAACAGAAGGCACGACAAAACCACCGCGCGCGTTTTGGTCAACTCGGAGGCCCAGGAGCTGGCCTTATTGCTGCAGGAGCTGCAGGCGGGCATATCTCAACGATCCGGGCTGCGAGTCGAGTCTGGCACGTTTTTTTGCAGGCATGTTTTTGTTTGTTTGTTGGTGGGGGGTTCGGGGGGGGGGGGGTTGAAATGTACCCCTTTTTGTGGGCCAAGGCTGGCAAAGAAGCGCACATATATGGTTTGGTTGGGACCATCCAAAAAAAACCGCACCAGACTTGGGGGCGGGGGATTGGAACAGACCTTAGGCAAGCCGTCCACCCAATGTTTGCCCTCTGAGTATAACCCCCTCTCCAACATCTTTGGGAAGAAACAACTGCTAAACAGGGAAGATTTCCTTTGAACCACCATGAGGTTATCTCCCGTAACTACTTGAAGGCCAACCCAATGGGTGAATGGTGGTTTTCCTTTCGGTGCCCCTTTCACTACAATCTAAACCAGGTAGTAGAACCACCTACTAAAATTGCCCTTTTGAAGTTTTGGGCGCTCAATTGATCCCGAACCCCCCCTCCCAAAATAACAACTTTTGGGAACTCGAAATTCATATCCAACAGGAAACAAATACAAGCACAACCAGATGTGACAAAGTCGAAATTCCGCAAATCTGTGAGAAACCATGGACATGGTTGGTTTCGGCGCCGGCTTTAACATCAGTTTTTCTGTAGCAGGTGAGGGGTGGTCTCCGTTTTCGGGTCAGGGCTCCCTAGACGGGCCCCTTATCATGAGATTCGACCTTTCTTCGGTGTTTCTCACCGCTCAACCCTGGTCTGGATTCCAGTGGATTTCCATGGGAAGAAATGATTGGCTCTCCCCGGTGACCTGGGAATTTGAAGGGAATCCCCGGACCATGCGGAGGGATACTCCTAACGGAATCCCGAAATGGCTTGGTCATGATCTTGGGGCTCGAAGCACGGGCACTTGTGCCCTCGATGGCAACAGTTCCAAGTGATCTGCACAGGCGAACCCCGCGAACTCGATTAGACATGGGGAAAAGCGGGAGGCGGGGGGGGGGGGGGGGTAACATGTTGAGTGTGGTACTTGTCAAGAAACCGAGCCATGAACATGAACCCCTTTCCGGGAGGGCGAACTGGCTGGCGGTCCATGAGGGTGTGTCTTTTCGTTGGAGCGGTTCAAAGGGAAGCCAAAAAGGGGAACACCGTGGCGCTCCAAATGGGGGTACCCTCAAACACAGGTGACACATCTACACATGGTTGTTGTTGTAAAACATTTTACATGTTTGCGTGTGGCTTAGTTGGAAATTCTCACCTAACTGCTAAGATGTGTTTTTTGCTCCCCTTCCAACGTCAAGCAAGTACATCAGAAGGGGAAGCAATCGCCAGGGCTTCCAGCAGCAGTTGGCGGCAAAGGGTCGCCTGGTGGCAGAGGCAGACCGGAAGCAGGCGGAGGACAATGAGGCGCGGGTGTTTTTTTTTCTTTTTTCTGCGGTCCGTCTGGGCGTCTCGTTTTCATTCGGGTGTGGGTCAAAATTAAACCACCAGGGGACCACAGGTTTTAGTCCTTGGTTCCATTTTCCAGGGTTCATTTGGGCACCCATTTTTGACCCACAGCCATTTGTGCCAAGCATTCTGCTTTTCGGATGAAAGGGAAACCAAAATTGGATCCCCATTTTCAGGGTCCGCAGAAATCTCGGGACATAGCTCTAGGGCTGCCAAGGACCCCCCGGACCCCCCCAAACCCCATGGGGAGCTTCCGCGCCCTTGACAACGCTAGGGTGTGAGCCAGCAGGGGTCTGAGAAAAAAGGGGGGAATTTGGGAAGGTTTCTGAGTCCAGGCCGAGTGTGGTGCTGCCAGGTCTTAGACTTACCTTCCATTTGCTTAAGGCTTAAGAATAGTTGATTTGTTCACCTGTTGGTTTTAAATGGGCCTCTTCTTACTGGACATATGTTTTATTTTCTCCAAGGTATGCGCACAGCTCGGCCTGTTGAGCTGAGAACTGAGTCAGGCTCCTCCATAGTCGCGTCTCACGTCTGGACTTGCTTCCAAACTCAGGTGGGGTAGACAAATGATACACTGCTCAACTAGGGCGTCGCATCTGCCTCAGCCGATCTCCACCTCCGCCTTTGCCTTTCTTACCTGTTCGGGCCCATGTTTCCTTCGTTTTTTTGTTTTTAATTCCTTGCCTTTGCCTGCTAGTTGTCCGAATGCTGTTTGTCCGAATGCTGTCCTCATGGCTGTCCAGGATCAACCGTGGCATTGGCCATTTCAATGCGAAATGGGGCCCAACTGAAGCCCGATTTCCCCATGTGCTTACAGTGGTGTCGTCATCCACTGGCCAAGGCTTGAAAGGATCGTGAGACGAAGGCATCCCCTCCCAGCAGTTGGGAGCCTTTCGTTTCCGCGCTCAAAGGGCTTGCAGCTGATGTTTGCAGCATCAAACTGCCGCTCGTGGTTGCCAATTCATGGGTTCCCTTTGGCGAATTGTAGCCATGGTGGTTGTCCTTTTGGTTCCCTTTAAAAGTGCCTAAGAAGGCACCCTCAAGAAATGAACACGCATGTCTGCCGTCCCGCTTGTTGTTTCAACAAGAGAGGTGCAGACATGTCCGGGGCCGGAGGTGTGCCAAGCAGAACCCAACGGTCTGAGCAAGGGAAATGAGGACTTTGTTTGGGACTTACAACCATGGTAAACGTGTTATAACATGGGTGAAGATATGCCAAATGCGGGGTACGTGCAAAAAAGGTATGCGGCACGCGGTTGTGTTTTGTTTTGTGTTTGTTCCGGTCGATGTTATGCGTCAACCCATATGAAGCCCTGGTATGAGCTTAGTTTCTTGTTCAATACGACTTAGCCAGCCCCCTCTTGGGGACCATGCAATTGCCATGGGTCACTTAAGGCGGTGAAATCGGTGTTTGTAAATCTTGGCTAAGATGTAGAATCGAGAGGAGCCACCCTGAAACCTTGACAAGGCGATGTCGACTCTTGCTGCGGACCAAGCAGCTTTGCAGGAGGACGGGGACTGAAAACTCCGTGCCATGGACGGAGAAAACTCGGCGGGTGTGTCACGTACTTGATGCGTGGCTTGTCGCCAGATGAGCCTGCTGCATGTTGTGTGGGCTTTTCTGAGTATCCTTTTTGGGCATGGTCGAAAGGGACATTTAACCGGAAAGCCGAAATCCATCTTTCGTTCCCCCCTATTTGCCTATACCACAATACTGGGGATCCAGCTATAGGTATCATT